>AYEL01050421.1:0-25740 GCA_000484575.1 Olivierus martensii | reverse complement strand
GAGCCAAGTCTGATGAGTAAGCCTCATGCGAAAGTATTTCCCAATTTAAGTGCTTCCAATGTTTCCTGGACCTCTTTTGCTTTGTGTGATTGTGCATTATCATGAAGCAAAATCACTTTGTGTTGCCTTTTATCATATTCTGGTCGTTTTTCATGCAAAGTTCAATTCAAATTGATCATTTGTTGTTGGTAGCGTTTAGTATTTATGGTTTCACCAGGTTTTAGCAGCTCAAAATAAATCACACCCTTCTGATCCCACCAAACACTGATCATTGTCTTCCGTTGAAGCGATCTGGTCTTGCAGTCAATGTCAATGGTTGTCCTAGATCAACCAAGCCAAGATTTTTTGCACTTTGGATTCTCAAAATAGATCCATTTTTCATCGTCAGTCACAATTTGATGGAGAAATGACTTTTTTTTGTATCTGGCGAGCAGCATTTCGCAAGTGGTTTTTCGATTTTCCTGTTGTCTTTCATTCAGTTCATGTGGAACCCATTTTACCAGCTTTTGGTCTTTCCCATGGCTTTTAAACATATGGAGACGGTTTCTCATGACACATTCAATTGATCCATGAGTTGTTTTTGCGTTTGAGCTGTGAGGAAGTTAACTTTGACTGGTCCTATTTTTATTTTATTATGCACTCTATTATTTATTGTTATTTTCCTATATGCTAACTTATTATATTTTAGTTTAAAAGTTAACTTACTTCCACCTTCTCCGTCATAGTTGGCAATCACGTGATACGGAGTTGGAACCTGTATCCGGAAGAGCTATCCCGGTTAATGATGTCATCTTATCTACATAAATTTTACCACTGAAACTGATATGTGAAAATAAGAATGATCCGTATCGGTGTTTTGTTCGATATATAATTTAATTGCAAAGATAATGACATAAATGAATTACTCTGTAAACTAATAACTTTGAATTTGTTACGTCTAATTATGTAAATGAGCGAGTGCGGAAGTGTTCGTCACTCGAGTGCAGGGGTGGGCAGTCTGTGGAAGGGCTTGTTTCGCCCCGTCACTTAGTATTCTCCCTGAATGGAAAGTGGCGTCATCTGTTAACAAAAAAAAAAAAATATCCATAAGAATGAAACGATTCAAAATTTCAAATAAGCGTCAATATAATATAAAATTTATTTTTAATGTAAAACCATCGATGTGAATACCATGATTTACGAAGTGCAGTACTTACTAATCACAGATGATGTTAATTTTTTTTTTTTTGTCAAATAATGCTTAGTTCAACACTGAATAACATCGTAAAATTTAATTGAAAAAAATATATTATTAAATGATATTAGGCATGAATGAAAATCATAAAAGGAATATAAACAAACTTTCGTATTATGAATTAACTATAGAAATTGATGCTTACGTAATTAGTCAAGGTTATTTAGATGACATTGGACTGATTTAATATCTGTTTATATTCTGAAAGTCAACTGCGATAGGTATGCGGCATTTCGTCCTTTAAACCTATTGATATAAAACGAAAATAACAGAAATAAGTTCAATATATACATCTAATACAGTATTTAATTTGTTATCTATAAATACAGTATCCTAATACTTATAATCTAAAGAATATAGATAAAGTACTGTATTATTTGTATATTATGTATTTTCTTTCATAAAATAATGTCTACTTGAAAATAATGTTTTTTAATGATAGAAATAATTAAGCAATGTATAGAAGCATTCAATTTATAATAAACATTAATATTGGGTTTTTAAATATTTTAATTAATGGTCCTATCTATCAGGTGTGGAAATATGAAACCGGAATTTTTTAGTAAAAAGTACACGTTCATCGTATGATAATAGTTAAGAGTATTTTATTCAAAGTATTAACCATTATTAGTTATACATTTTTTCCATCTTTCTGGCAATGCGTGGATGCCACTCCAAGAAAAACTGTTCTTCTTTTGAGGCAAACCAGTTATCGAGCCATTTTCGTATATTTTCGTAGGAAGTGAAGCGCTCCTCAACAAGTCCGTGCCCCATCGATGCAAATAAGTGAAAATCGGATGGAGCTCATTGACATATGGTGCCATTTATTGGCAAATTCCGGTTTCATATTTACACACCTGATATATAAGCTTCTAAATTATTTTACTATAGAGATAATTCATGCATTTTCTGGATTTTTAATAATCTGGATTATTCCCAATCATATTCAGTCTGGATAAATGAGCTTTACTGTAATTCATTTATAGTGATACCTTAATTTCTACCTATATAGGAGAAGAATAGACTGAGTTGAAAAGTCAGAAAAACAAGAGGAAGTAGATTGTATTATTATTATTATTTTTAATTTGGCATCTGTCTGGTGAGATCAATTACTACATCATGTTTTTGATGCATCCACATTTGAACAATTAATGTTTTAATGCTTCATGAAGGAATTGCATTATTTTATTTTTGCAACTAATCTACTCACACTTACACATTACTTCACTATCAAATATTATACTATTAATTATATCAACATTTATTTATGAATATTAAATGATGACAATAATCATCTTTGATAGCTTGATTATATCAAATTTATAGCATATTATACAAAAAAATTGCCTATTTTATACTACTATGAAAATGAGAAATGACTATAAAAATAATGTAAATAAATCAATCTTTTTTGTGAGAATTAAAGACACTGCTTCTCATTGATATTTATGCTTATCATACAGCATCTTTATTGTTCACCTATAAATTTTCTTGCAAAACAATAAACAACATATTTGGGTGTTAAATCCAAAAAACCAAATGCCATTTAGTATATGTGACATCAACCAGATGATTTCTCATCTTATCAGAATCTTAGGAAGATAATCTGAGAATAACTGACTAAGCATCAAATGGCAAAGCAAAAGTTGGATAATTAGAGTTAATTTAGGTTTTATTGTAATTATACATAGATCTATACTTCAAGGAAAAAAAATGGAATGGAAATAAACTTTTACTCTCTTCCTTTTAAGGGCTAATTATGTGAACAAACATAATTCATAGGCTAATCATTGTAAAATATATGTTGTTTAGTTTTCATTTTAAAAACTTTTTCACTTGTTTTTGCTATAAAACTGCAATAATAATTTTAAGTTCATTAATATTCTTAACTGCTGATAAATATAATTAAAACAATAAACTCTAAGCACTTTTACACAGTAATAATAATAAAGATTTTTATTTTTTAAGAAACATTTTTGATTGGGAAACCAACCCTCATCAGCTTACAAGTGGAATATGGAACATACAAAAACAAGAAAAAAAATTAAACAAAATTTAAAACAGAACATTTTTAGTACTTATAATTTTTAGAAATATAAAATTATAAAATAAATCATTCAATTAAAAATATTTAATAAATTTGCATTATACTAATATCATTCCAGTATATACATATAATGAGACAAACAATTGTTTAAACCTAAATACATATCAAATATTCTTTTTCATACAATATTGCCATGCTTTACAAACATTTATGTTTGGTTGGCCATCAATAACTGCATTATGTTTCAATCTTTGTATAATAATTAATGTCTGTAAAGCATGGCAAGCTTCTAATAAACCATTTTTTAAATTACTAAAAGTTTTTAAGATTTTAACCTTGTTTCATTTAATTTGTATATTGTATTTATAGAACCTTTTGCTTAATGCAGTAGAAAAATTTCAGTTCAAATATCACAATTGTGCTCTAAATCTTTCAAATTTCTACATATACTATATATATTCTTCAGTTTTATTAAAAATTGGAACAACATATATATTCAACTGATGTCTATAATCATAATGCTGTTTGCCTTATGAAGTCTTCTGAAAATCATAGGGAATCTTTTTCTCACAAGAAAAGGTTTTTCATTACATTTTTTTTTTTTTTCAGTTTTAACCTAGTTCCCACATAAGACATCTTTATAAATCTAGATTGATTGGTAATTCATTCAGTATTATTAATATCACATAAAACATTAGTGATCCAAAGACAGACATATTTTTATAACTTTGCAAGATTACAATCATAAACTTATGCATATAAACCATTTTTTTGCCTTTTTAATAATCTGATTAAATTCATTCTGTTTCATACTGGGGAATGAATAATGTGCTAATATGTCTAAAATAGGCTTGAAATGTTGACCCTTTATACTTAGTCAGGTCATTTGACCAAATTGGAATTATTGTTGTAACAGATGTTGGTTTCTACATATACTTAATTCATAAGAATTATTCTCTATTTTACTTTGTAAATCTAGGAAAGGAACACTATTAAAACTTTCTGATCTAAAATAAAGCTCAGTCCTCTATTTTGAATGCTAAAAGCATCAACCAAATCCTGTGTGTTCGTCTTCTGATCTCCTAACTATTAAATCATCAACAATATATCTCATAAAGCATTTAAAATGCTTTTTAAGATTAAGAAGAATATCTTTCTTGATATATCTTATTACAAGTTCTGTAATGACAGCAGTCATTATCCCATCAATTGGAATTACACAAGTTTATTTATAAAAATTATTATTAAATATACAAAGAATGAATTATAACAGGTCCAAAATATCCCTAAGAAAAAATGATACAATGCAAGGCAGGCCAGTGGCAAATAGTGATTGTGTTTTCTTGAACTTTTTGCTTTCTCGAGATTTCAATAAAAAAGTTTAGTTAAAAACATAGCTGTTTTTAATAAGGATAAAAACAAAATCAGACAGAAAAATTGTGAAAAATGAAAACAAATAATATTAGGTTGCTTTATATTTGTTTTTTATTTAATGTTTTAATCAGATTGAAAAAATATTATTATTTTTTTCAATATTATTGAAATGTGATCTATTTGTTTTACAATTACTGAATTTTTATTAAAATAACTTATTCAATACACACAGTCTATTTGTTTATCTGCTAAACAAGTTCTGGTTTGGAGATAAAAATTTCAGAAATGGAATTTTTATGCCCAAATTTATGTGGAACTATATGGGTTTATAGCCTATACCACTGCTTATCTTTTTACATACTATATTTGACTATCTAGAGATACTAGACCAGTGGTTCCCAATGTGGGACACATGCCCACAAGGGGGCAATTCAAGAATGAATTATTAACAGTGAATTTTTTGCATTTCTTATTATTCTAGGGGGCTTCATATACAGTATATAAATACATATTATGACATGTATATTTTTAGAATTAAAACCAGAATGTACATGGCGGTTTTGAAACTTTATTTGCTACTTTTTCATATCATTTCATATAATTATTATTTCTTAAACAATTTCTTAGTGATTTCTTCCTCTGTATTTCAACTATCTTTTTTCTCTTTTATTTTTCTCTTTCATGGATGCCATGTTCTTTGGAAGCTTGCTTAGACAAGTTAATGATCTTTTAGGCTTCTTCCATGTAATTTTTATTATTTACTTTTTGAATAATAAAAGTTATGTGACGGGGACATCAGGATTTTAGAGATGCTTAGGTGGGGCATGTCCAAAAAAAGGTTGGGAACCACTATTCTAGATTAACAAATACATCTTAGAAAAAGATTTAGACCCTTCTATTTTGGCTAAGTAATTTTCTAAGAGAGCTCTGTAGTCGTCACCACTGAATGAAGATGGGAGCTTTTGGGAATGATTGTAGGCTAGCTATTCACTCATATCCTCTGAAACACTATATCAGATCACACTACATTGTATTTCCTATTTATCATAGATGTCATTAGACATAATTATTACTCTGGTGAACCACTGAAAGAGTAAAAACCAGATATTTGATTTGGCTTTATTATGTAAACGTCCTCACAAATCTGCCTATGGCATAATATAATAGGTCTACAATAATAGTAATGAAAATTGCAATTAAAATGAATTAGTTTTGTACAATTTCTTGATTTATGCATTATTTTAAGTTTACATAATTATTAAGTATTATTTTGTGATTAAATTCAGATAATTTTCCTTTTGAAATATAAAGTTAGTAGATTTGATGCGACTAAACAATATAATTTATTCGCTTAATTTATTGACTTGAAGATATCGCAGGCCAATGTAATTAATATATCACTATGAAATTTTTAGGATACAAATTAGCAGAATTTTTTTAATTCTCGAGATTTATAAGAATTTTTCTCAAGAATCGGGAATCTCAAAATAATAGTAATTAAAAATTCTCGAAAATCGGGAATGAAATTTTCTTATAAATCTCGAGATTTCTCAAGACAAGAATCTTGAGCACAATCACTAGTGGCATAAAAAGTGCATTTAAAACTTCTCATAATCAAGAACTAAGTTTTTCAAATGTTAATGAGGGATAAGCTTTAAACTTATCTATAACATCTATTGATAATGTTGCCATATATTTATAATTACAAAAACATGGTTATATGCATAAGTTTATGATGGCAATCTATAAAAATATCTTTAGTCTTTGGATTCACTTATGTTTTAGGTATAATATATTGTATTAATAATTGTGAATGAATTGCCAATCAATCTAGATTTATGAAAATGCCTTATGTTGAAACCAGGTTAAAACTGATAAAAAAAATGTAGTGAAAAAACTTGTCTTGTGACAAAAAGGTGCCCTATGCTTTTCAATAGACTTCATAAGCATTATGATTATAGTCATCAATTGGGTATATGTGTTATTCTAATTTTTAATAAAGTTCTAAATAAAACTAAAGAATATATATAGGATTACATATAGAAATCTGAAAGATTGACTTAAAGAGCACAACTGCAATATTATGAACTGAAATTTTTCTACTGCATTAAAGCAAAAAGTTTTATAAATACTGTGAGGCCCGTAAGAGAGAGAGAGAGATTTAATTACAAAAATTGATTATTGATCCGACAATTAGATCTGGAGGACAATACCTTTACAACGTTCAAGAACTTCGTCTTCAATGCGGATTAAGGCTGGCGTTCGCTACTCCTCCGTTCTCGGCTGCTGGACGATGGCTTCCTTTTTCTGGCGGGAGTGAATCGTCGGAAATGCACAGTTCTTTTCACCAATGGTCGTATTATGAAGACAACTAGAGTTAGAGTTCGTAGGGAAGGATGACAGCTGTTCTCGGGTCTTCGGGCTGGAGGCAATTTCTCCCAAGGCGGACTCGAACAACTTCTACTTCCTAGCGCGGGCCGGAGTCTCCAATAGTTTTTCTGGAGCCCAAAAGGAGATGTCCGTCTACCGACTCGGGTCAGAACCAACTAACTCTCCTTTTTCCCCAATTTTTCTCTTCAGCTTCGATCTATAAACAAATACTTCTCTCCCCTTTTCCAGGGAAGGTGACCTCTTGACTTCTGTCACATAACTTGGTACAACCCCTCCGAACACCTGCACGATGTTGGAGTTTCGTACAGTATATCATAATCTGTTTATTTTCCTTAGGGGATGGTAGAAACCGGAGGAGTTTAAACCCGGCTGGAACAGAGACCCTCTCACCCGATGTTACCTATAAATTTGTCAATTTCGTCAATTTACGATCGAGTGAGGAGTGATACTTTCCAGCGGGCCGACCTCGGGTCCGTACAATACAATATACAAATTAAATGAGACAAAGTTAAAATTTTAAAAACTTTTAGTAATTTAAAAGATGGTTTATTAGAAGAATCATTAACTATTGATATTATACAAAGATTGAAACATAATCCAGTTATTGATGGCCAACCAAACATAAATGTCTTTAAAGCATGGCAATATTGTATGGACAAGAATATTTGATACGTATTTAGGTTTAAACAATTGTTTGTCTCATTATATGTGTATACTGGAATGATATTAGTATAATGCAAATTTATTAAATATTTTTAATTGAATAATTTATTTTGTAATTTTATACAGTGGTACCTTGCAATTCGACACTAATCTGTCCCAAACTAATGTCAAATTGCAGGACAATATTTCCGATATGACTATGGAAAATAGATTAATTCATTGTCAGACTCCCCATCCGACTCTCTCTAATGGGAGAGATGAGAGAAATACACTATATTATTTATTTTACTATATGTATCAATATTTTATTATTGCATAGCACACTAAATTACAAAATTCACTATTTTATACACAATACACTCAATTCATTAGCTCTTGGATGTTGGAATAAAGTCTATCTTTCTACTTTTAAATCTGTGAAATCAGCCTCAATTTGCTTTACATTCCTCAGTTTAATCTGAGGTACATTCTGAAGTTCTTCTGCAATTCTTTGAAAATTAGCCTAGCCTTCTCATAGATTATTGGCTGAGTTATTGTATCTCTCTTCACATGTCTTTATCTAATTCAGGTGAAAAGCAGCTTTTCTCATCTCTTCATTGATTAAAATCTATTCTTGGTCAGAAATCTTCATTGCTCCAGCAGACACCTTAGCATTCATTATTTCTTTCTATTGTAAAATATTGCCAAGTTGTGCTAGGAATGCTATACTTTTGAACTACATCTGTAATTGTTCTACCTTCTGCACATTATCTATGCTCAATCAAGTTTTCTTCTTTCCTGAATTATTTCTCTGTTCACTTCTCTTTGAACCTATCTCTAAATTTCACACAAGAATATAATAATAACTACAAATGCATAAATTTTTTATTTTCCGAATAATGCAGAATTGAAAATTAAAACCAATAACATAGCAAACACCAGAGCAGCCCAACAAGAACTGATAAATAACAAATGACATCACACAATTCCATGCATGTGCATGCGCTATCCTGCAAAACCCAACTGTCGAATTGCGGGAAATGGAATTGCGAGGCACCAATATATTTCAAAAAATTATAAGTACTAAGAATATTTTGTTTTAAATTTTGTTTGATTTTTTTTTATGTTCCATATTCCATTTGTTTGTAAGCCGATGAGGGTTAGTTTCCCAACCAAAAACTTTTTTTAAAGAATAAAAATCTTTTGTTTTTTCTGAACTTTACTGCATAAAGGTGCTTGGAGTTTATTGTTTTAAGTTTAATTTCTGTAATTTAAATTTCTTAAATGAAAAATATTTACATGATTTCATTATCTCACCTATTTTTGTAGTAGTAGAAAATCACCCAAATAAAATGATGATAATTCTCTTCACTATATGTTAAAATATTTTTATGTTAATCAAGAAAGGACAATTATTCATAACATCATTCAAGCATTATAAATTGTTTTAAGTGTTTATGCTATTTATGGTATTAGAGAAGATAATCTAAATTTACTCATTCAAGAAATATTGCCAGAATTTTTGCAATAAAGAAAGAAAGAATGATGTATGTTTGAAAGGAATATTGCAAACAGCAAAAAAAAAAAAAACAAAACAACTTATCAAACTCCACATAATGCATAAAAATGTAACATCTGTTTGTACAGCAATAAGAGATAGTATATAAGTATTCCTTAAAAATTTAATTATTTACATACATCTTGATAGAAATTGCATTATATCAAATTTGACTTTACATAATGTATTAAAAAAAAATAAGAAATAAATCTGCTCAAAGAAATAGAAATGCTTTAAACTAGGTTGACATGATCAGAGCATACTCGGACCATGTTCGCTTGGACAATGCGCACGCATCCACTCGAATCTTTTAATTAGTGTCAATTAAACTCGGATGGCAACCAAAATACTCAGACCAAGTGGCAGCCGATTGGAATATGGCGGAAAGCAGTAAACAACAATCATATAGGGTAGAGTGAAGCTCTCATGTTTGTGTCAAATGATGGAATTTTAGAATTAACACACAATAAACTTCATCAAACTGAAAATTAGTAAATTGTAGGTAGTTTTGAATATATTTTTACCTTCATTCTCTACCTCTTGCAGAAAACTCGAAGAGGCATCTAATTGCTCACGCATGAATAACTATTAAGAGGAAGTTATGAAACTGATCCATTCTCAAGTCCATAACACCTTCTTCCATCTAATCTGTTTATTAATATGACTATCTAGCTCCTGCAATAATATATCAGCCACAGCATGAGATCCACCATTTCACCTAAGACTATAGAGAGAGTATACTTGGAATGTGTAAACAAACTTAAAACTTGGTCTGTGTGTATTTGGACAGAGTTTGTCTCTGACTAAGTGTACTCTGGTCATGTCAACCTACCTTTACTGAAGTAGTATGATTTATTTATATGGAGGCATAGATATTCACAATGAATCACTACTGTCAAAATGGTAAAAATTAGAAAAATTTTATAATTTATTTTATAAAATAATTTTGAATATCTCCAATTCTATCTAATTAAAAAATAAAACAACAAATTAATTATTTTGAATTAAATTAATTATTTTGATGAAATACGATTAATGTTATATATATTATTTTTAAATGTTGGAAAAATTAAACAATAAATTTAAAGAAATATGTTTTCTATGTTGCTTCTCTATAGACATTGAAAGAATCAAGTGGATACAGATTGTGATCTTGCTGGGTATTATGAAAGTTTTGTTCATAGCATTCTATTGTTATACACATAAAAAGTATATTTTCAATATTTAATGAAAAATCTATATAAAAGAAAATTTCTTAAATTTAAGAATTAAATTTGTTTTATATTGTTTACATTTTTTATTCTGTATTATCACATTTACACAATAAAAAAATTTTTTTAAATTACAATAGGTCCCCTATTTACATGGATTAACAAGTCTCTTTATTTTTGCTGAATTTCCATAAAATTCTAATGAAAAATTCATTAAACAATTTTCATTTTTGCAAAACTATCACTTATTTTAGCTATGCTTAAAGTATCTTCATAAATTTTATTTGCCCATTCCATTTGCTAATGAGCTTTTGTGTATATTGAATTTAAACATTGTTGGACTTACATGGTTTCTGATTTATGCATAAAATTTTTGGATGAATTAACTACTTAATTTGGGTGCCTATTGTATTTTTATACTCAAATAATGGTTATTTATGATAATTTTAGGATGGATGATATTTTTAATCATACCATCTATCTTTCATACAAATTTATTTTAAAATATTTTGTTATATATCTTTAATTATATATATATATGATAATTCCTTTTTCAATAATTTCTCTATTTGAATTCAAAAATTTATGGAAAACATTAGGCATCATTTCCTTTAACAATATTTTTTTATACAGAAAAAATATTGAATGATTTTTCTGGGATAAAAGAACCATTTTTATAATGAAATTAATAAAAAAATTCATTTTTAATTTAAAAATTTTCACTTTATAAAGTTGTATTTTCACTTTTTGCAGTATTCATCAAATAAGTTATAAATTGAAAGATAGTTTTTATAATTGAAATAATCTATTATTATATTTAAACAAAATATTCAATACTTACTAAAACTGTAGCATAACAACTGCGTAAATTTGAGGACGGGTGTTGGAAAGCTTTCCACAGCAAATTCACTAATGTGTCATTCTACAAAATTTTAAATATTAAATTTTACCATCTCAAATATATAAAAATTCATATTATGACAAATGATATATCATATGAAAACAATATTTTATTTCAATAATATGGAAAAAAAAAATGCATAAATTTTCTATAAAAAATAAACTTAACAGGAAAACTGCAATAGTGAATAATCTATATATATAAAAGAGTAAGCTTCCAAGAGTACCACTATTTGAGTGAACTCATTCGGTTATAATGACGACAAGATTGCTAGCTGAGGGTTATTATTAAATTACAATATTGTCTCATTTGATAATTGAGCACTCTCATTGGATTATAATGGTTATATGATTATTGCTTTTGAAATTAATTGCAGATGTTAACTGAAATGTGTATTATTTTGTTAAGCTACTAAAATTCAGATTTTGTATTCAAAAATTGTTATAGCTTAATTTTTGAATACAATGAATGTATTCTAATCCTAATTTGCTATCTATTATATTATCTTATTTAATATGATTCTTAAATTAAACTTTGATAAGCTTAGTGATTAGATTGACTCTACATGGTCATATGCCATTAGATTAGCCTAACCAGTAATTTTTTTTCAGTTTTGACATGAATTTTTAACTATTTTTTAAATGTAAATTTTGATAGGCTTAATGATTTGGCTGATATCACATGCATGAATACTGCTACAGATATGCTATACATAGTTGTGCTGTATTACATCACATCAAGCATCTATATTACAATTGAATCAAGAGCTTCCTATTCAAATAAAATTGGCCTATTGTATAGTGATAAAAGTTAGTTTAATGAAACTACTGAAGCAGTGTATTTCAAAATCAAAATCACATGTGATTGTATTTAATCAACTATTAATTTGTACCAATGGCATTTATTAACCAAAACTAAACAGAATCATCATCAGCATTTGTTAGTTTTATATAAATAGCTTTTTAGATATTTTGCACTCATTATTTTCTTTTCTGTTAGACTAAATCAGTAACCTCGCAAGATGATACATGGGGATACAGTGAAAACAATTTTCATATATTGTTTTTAGACTCTACAAGCTGTTAGATCACTGAGTATTAAAACTAAATATCAAATTAAATTAAACTTGGAACCGTACCTTCATACTCAGTGTCAGATAACATCAAACCAGCATTTTTAGAAATTATTAAACAAATGCAAGCCGACTGTTCTCATTAAATTGTAATAAAAAAAATAAATATGCATCTATGTTTATAATAAAAATAATGTGCAATTATAGCTTTTCTGGATATTAAATAAGGCCTTATTTCCTCTTTAAAACACTAATTACAATAGATATTTGTTCAATCAATTGGGGGTGCGTGCCATTTATTTTTTCTGTCTTAGGGGTATGGAGTCAAAAAAGTTTGGAGACCACTGGACTAAATTATAATCATGACAAGGAAATTACAAATTTATGGTAATGATTGAACTAATAAGTTAGCATAACAATTTATTCAGAATTTAAGAATAAAATTTGTTCATAAAAGCCAATATTTATTGAAAAATGAAATAATGTTTAGGGAAATCCAAGTATTTCATAAATATTTTAAAGAGAGAGAAAAGTAAAAAAATTCTTATGTGGGATGGAAGAGTTGCAATAATGCTTGTATAAAATTTTAAAAATACAGTGTAATTCATGCACCAGAATTATTTGTATAATATACATGCACTACATTTGCCATGTAATGCTGTACATTTGCAAGTATGTGCACTTTTATATTTTACTATATTATTGATTTTTAATATTAAAAACTCTAAATGTTAACAATTCTAAATTTATATAATATTATATACTTTCATATTTTTAAAATAAAGAGAAGAGAAAGAGAAATAAAATCTTATGTAATTTAAGAAGGGATCAATAAATTGCTTAAAATGGCTTATATGGAGGAAGAGTAAGTCTAAAATGACCAAAAATCAGCATATATAATAAAAGAACTGTCAATCATAAACCAACATTTACTTAGGGGATTTACACAATCCAAATAATCCTATCAAGCCAAACTTCCCCTAGGGATTTATTTTTGAAATAACTGCCAAATTAATAATTATTTAATTAAATTTAGGCTAAGATGGCGTCATCTGTTATTTAATAATTGAACTTTAATTTTTACTAATTTCCCAAAATTAAAAATTTGCCTTGGCCTGGAGTCGAACCAGGAACTTCAGGTAACGTACTGTCCTGATGCTTACCAGTTAGACTACCAAGACATCGACAGATCTTCAATTTTGGGATGTATATAATTTAGATATTATCGGACTTATGCCGTTAGCAGCATTCCCAAACAGGCTAAACATAGCCATGGGCCCTCTTTGGCAAATTCGGGCAGACAGACTTGGCTCAAGTCAGAGAACCAATCATAAATCAGCAGTTACTTAGGGGATTTACACAATCCAAATAATCCTATCAAACCAAATTTCCCCTAGCAATTTATTTTTAAAATAACTGCCAAATTAATAATTCTTTTTAATTTATGCTACAGTGCCATCATTTGTTGGATTAATAATTAATAATTTAAATTTAGGCTAAGGTGGCACCATCTGTTATTTAATAATTGAACTCTAATTTTTACTAATGGTTCAACTCCAAGCCAAGGTAAATTTTTAATTTTGGGAAATTAGTAAAAGTTAAAGTTCAATTATTAAATAACAGATGACACCACCTTAGCCTAAATTTAATTAATTAATTATTAGTCTGACAGATGGTGGCACTGCTACATAAATTAAAAATAATTATTAATTTGGCAGTTATTTCAAAAATAAATCGCTAAAAGAATAGTCCTTATAAAAATATATATATCTTGAAATTTTGGATTAATTTCAAGATATATATTTTTTAAGTATAATATAAATATTATTTTACAAATTTGATGCTTGAGAAGACACATGACAAAGTGAATAAAAAAAATTTGTGGAAAGTGCTGATGGAATATGATGTGAATGAACAGCTGCTTAAGGCAGTGAGAGGAATGTACAATAATAGTTCTGCAAATGTGAGAGTAAATGAAGTCATATCAGAGTAGTTTACAATTGAAGAAGGGATGAGAGAAGATGTGTGATGTTTCCATGGCTGTTTAATGTATACATGGATATATGTGTGAGGGAAACTATTGTGAATTAGGAGTGAAAGTAGGTAGTAAGAGTGTGTGCTGTCTGTTGTATGCTGATGACACTGTCTCTTCTCCAAGAGTGAAGAAGATTTGAAGATGCTTGTTACAGTTAGGTTAGGTTAAGTTAGTTAAGTCGCCATATCCCATGAGGGATATTCTGTATCTGGCAGCAGCCACTTATAGAGCCCATCACAGCAGTCAACACCCATGATGGGGTCAACTGGATGATTGAAGAATGGGGTTCAATGGACCGGGCCCAGACCTCTCCTGAAAAACTGGAGATGTGAGACCGGATCATCCAGGGTGGTAAGCTGCAGCTGAAGATCCTTGTTACACAAATGAATAAAGCATGTCAGAGGAAACAGCATGTTTCCTCTGACATGCTTTATTCATTTATTCTCATATATTTATTCATTTATTCTCTATATTTATATATTTCTCTATATATTCTTTATTCTCTATATTTATATATTCTCATATATTTATTCATTTATTCTCTATATTTCATTTATTCTCTATATTTCATTTATTCTCTATATTTATTCATTTATTCTATAAATGAATAAATATAGAGAAGACAAAACACTTGTATTTTGTGAGGGATGAAGAATGTATAGTATGTGAGGTTGAACTAAAAGGCATGAATCTGGAGAAGGTGAATGAGTTTGTATGCTTAGGAAGTATGTTTAAGAGTGGCCATATTGATGGTAAGAGAAGGGCAAATGATGGATTAGAAGTTATGGATACATTTGGAAGGTATGTAAGGAATGAGAAGATGTCAAAGAATGCTAGGATGGCTGTATATCAGAAATTGCTGGTTCCAACATTGATGTATGGAAGTGAGACCTGAGTATGAGGTAAAAAGCATAAAGTATTTGAGTGCAGTGGAGATAATATTTGAGAGACGTAGTTGGAATGATGAGATATGATTGTATCTCAAATGATGAAATATGAAAGCAATGTGAAATTAAAAGGAGTGTAATAGATGCAGTAAGTTAACTTTAAGATAGTTCAGTCATATGGAGCAAATGAATGAAGAACAATTAACAAAGCAATTATATGTTAGATGTGTGGAAGAGGAAGACCAAAGTAGCGAACACAAATAGATGAATATCTGAAGAAATATGGATTTCAGTGTGTTTATAAGAGGAGGACGTATATGAAAAAGAATGACTGTATAGAAAGCTGGTATAGTGCTTAAAAGTGGTATGATGTATCTGATAGATGGCATTTGAGTGTTCTCCCTCTTTTTTATTTTTCCTTCCTTCAATACTGCCCATTGTCATACAAGGATATGGCATGTTGTTATTGATAATATATTTCCCTTAATAGTATAGTATATTTGAAAATGTATAAATTGATTTATTTTCACTTTCAACAGAATAAAACTTCTATCAATAAGAGAGTAACTTTTTTAATTTTATCCATCAATTTTGACTGGTACATTTACTAGCAACAATAATAATAATTCAATTGTGCAAAGGGAAAAAATTAATGGAATTGGGAATTTCCATTAATTTTTTGATGGAATTGTTTTTTTCTTTTTTTCTTTCTTAAGTACATTTCACAATCCTACTGTGATGATTAGGTTCAATAGCTAATAATATGAAGATTTAACCCAGACATTTCCTAATTAGTTTTATTTCTCCATTATTAGTTATTAATTTAGCATTATATATATTTTAAGGGTTAACTTACATTTCACTCCTTTTACCTCAAGAATTTAGAAATTTTGAGTTACAGAATGGAACTGCAGCCTTCCCAACAAAGTTACTTCTCATATGAATCATCTATTCTAAAATAATATCACTGACCAATTTGAGATCCCAAAGAGCTAGAGAGATATTTAGGCCTAGAGCGCACATGCAATTATCAGTCGGTCAACTATTTAATTGCAGGAGTGAGAACAAAGGACTCCTATTGTTTAGTCCATCAACAAAAGAGTTGCTAGTGGGCACAGTCTCATAGGAGTCATTTGTTTTCATTCCTGCAATTAAATAGTTGACAGACTGATAATTGCATATGGGTGCAATGTCATATGATTCAATAAATAATTATTGTCAAAGAGGATTGAATGAATTATTTTATCTGTAGACTAGAAATCGAAACTGATGCATGACTATGTAAATGAGACAAGTATAGGACTTGTAAAAAAGTTGCTATTTAAAGGATTTTGTCTGTAAAGGCAATGAGTTAAAAAAGACTGCATATGTTATGCTAATGATTTTCAATTCTCTCATTACAGTGACAAATGATTGCTTTTTTTGTATCTGTGTATGGAGAGAGTAAATTAAGTTATTAAGATTATTTGTTGTTTTGAATTAATAAATTTTTGTTTTTGCATTGATCATTAAACAAGTTTTCATTACTAACTTGTGTGCTTTATTACTGTTTTAATAAAGATTGTTAACACTTGTTTTTATTGTCTTGATGATTCAATAAATATTTTTATTATTTGACTACTTGTTTTTGGAATTATTCCATTTGCTAGTTTTTAAGGGCATTAACTACATATTGTTATTTTTATTCTATGTCCAAAACAAAACAACCAGAAAGCACAGATTATAAACATTTTAAACACATACAATCTCTGAATATCTAAAGACACAATGTATTCAATAGCATACTGCATACTGTTACACATAAATATATTTTCTGAAGTATACTGTGGAACAATGGTAACAGTTTGATGAATGAGTCTAGAGTAGAGTTGCATCAATAAGTAAATTGGCCAATTTTGTCTATATGTTGTAATGTTTGCTTCTAATTTTGTTATTGTGGTAATATGAGTGCATGATGTATTTTACTTTAATAACTGTAAAATTCTGGTTGTTGTTACATAGTGTTAGAATTGTTAGATTATTTTCAGAATTTATTTTTTCCAGAAGTTTAGAAGGCCCGACCAAATAGGACTATGGAATTTTACAGTTATATTATCATTAGGTTAATTAGTTATAATTATTGATAGTTTGAAGATTGCAAATTTGCAATATACAACAGCAATTGAAAGTAAATATGTAAACAGACATATATATATACTGTATATATATATATATATAGTTATAATCTGCACTTTCTGGTTATGTTTTGTTTTGAAATTAAGTATCTTTGTAGGATCAAATTGTATTAGTGCTATATCAAATTCATATTGTAATTGATTTGTTTCTTATTGTTATTTATATGTTTCTCCGCACATTTTTCCATTGATCTATATTGTTACCATCTGATATTTCCTCATTGTGTATTTTCCAATTGTTGTTGCAATGATTCTATTCTGCTTAAATATTGCACACTAACATTTATAATTTCCACAAGAAATCTGCTTTCCAACCTAGAAACAAATGAAAATAATAATAGGAGATAATTTCCTAATTTTAATTTCTTTCTAGCTCAATAGCTACTTATAATTTCTTTACATTGAGCCAGAAAGTAATTAAAATTAGGAAAATATTTTCTATTTATATTTTAAATTTATTAATATTTCATTTATCTAAAGTTTAAAATTATGTATACAGAGTTGTTCACCCAAATTAGTATATATTGACATTGATTCTCATGATTGTTTCTGTGATGTTCTTATACATGAACTGGACAATCAGGACAATTGTCTATGAGCAAGGCAACTATTTTTTAACATGTGTCTTTTAGGCATTTATCTAATAAAGACAAATGTCTAAAAGATCCGTGTTAAAAAATAACTTATATACTTGAATAAAATTCAATTCTATAAATAATATAAAAAATGATTTCAACTGCAGTGAAATGCTTCAGAATAAACAAAATCTCAAACAATTCCTGTACATCAAGATTCTACTGTAATTATTATTAACAAAAATTGTTAAATAAGTAGATTTTTGTTTATATTCAAATGTCTGCACTTAATCTCAACATCCACCATTTTTCTTAATCTTTGTAATTTGTCTTATTGCAATGTCATTTCCAAACCAAATTCATAAATGCATTTATTTTTAAAAAACAAATTATAAATTTTTGGATATTTATTAATATTTTAATTATTATTTATAGTAATAATATTACATTGAAATTGATATAAATTTTGTCTAAGTGTAAGGAATGCTTTAACCTGTTCACTGCCTTCGATTTTTTTTAATTAAGCCTTGTTAATATGAAAAAAAAAAAATGTAAATTGTGATATCTCACTTAATTTTCATTGACTTTTTTGAAATTTTCATAATTTATTACATTTTTTATTGTGATTCTAACGATGTAGCAAATTTTTTCGAATTTTATTTCTTTCACAATTTTTCGTTCATTATATGAGATCGGAGAAAACACAATTTTTATATATGAAATCTTAGGCCGGCCGCAAACTAGTTGATATTGCAGCAATCTGGTCGCCTTCGACGTCGTACCGTACAACTTGTCATTGCACACTCGTTGCAGCGACATCGTCACCTCCGACGAAAAAGAGGCAGAGCGAGCAACTTTCCTAACATCAAACATGTTAGATATTTGGTGCGATGAGACATGCTCAGTGTAAAACTTTGGAAAGTTGGGCATGCGTATTTAGATATTGTAGTTTGTCAGATGAAACCAATTAAAGCACTAAATGTAGTTGATTTCAAGTATAGTAATAGTAGGATGAATTATGATGTTTGTCAGATGATCTACATTTATTAAATAAATTTGAGATTTTAAACCAATTTTTTTTTCATTTTTATATTTAATGATGTGATTTGAATCAAAAATTTAAATAATACAATAATAAAAATTATATAGAAAGAAAAATACACATTATCTAAAGGTAAATGGCAATGATTTAAATGCTAACAAATATTTGGTTCGAGAATAAAACAGCTATTCATTCCACTAGAACTGAGAAATTTAATCACTATTGAGATTAAGAAAAAAAACAACTTTTTGTTTGTGTCATAATTTTATTCTTTTTTGAACAGCTTGCTAATAATATATGTACAATATATAAAGATAAAATGAATATGCAGTTCAACGAAAGCCAGCATTATTCGATAGGTAAACAAATGCTCGAAAAATGCTAACAGATGTTCGAGAAATGTTGATTGGCTATGAAAACAACGGCATGAGTGACCTAGATTTAACAACCTCCTCAAAGATCGTATCCAGAGACGTCTTATGAAATGGTCACGAGACTAGAGAAATTGTATCTGACGTCAGATCGCAGTCGATGCCATCGCCTAGTTTGCGGCCGGTATTTGCCATCGAACAAATATTTGGTATTTTCTGATAGTGGCAAGTCTTCTGAATAAAATGAGGTATGAATGAAGAAAATCGAATAATAATTTTAAAAATTATTGATAAAAAAATGAAGTATTATATAACTTTTAATTAATTTAGTTGATAATTAGTCAAAAATTGACAAAAATTTATTTAAAATATTGTCATTTTTTTAATAAAATATGTTTATTGATATGTTTTTTCTTCATTTCAATAATTTTTATTTTAATATTTTATTAAATTTTCGAATTATAAACAAAAAACATAACATATATGAAAATCATCCACAATCCTACATAAACAGCTATAACATTTTCTACTCTACTCTAATTGGCCTTGAGATATTTTGTTGACACACTACATCCAATACCACAAGCAGCGCGGTAAAGTAAGCTTGATTGCAATTTCCCATGAAATGACTGGCCATCATAAAACAATTAAAGTGCCATGCATCCTTTTATTGCCTAGGGTTGTTTACATTATGATTTTCTCGTATTTTATTAAATTATCTGTGACCAAATAAGTAAAAATATTCTATATTTTAACAGAATTAACCAAAACTTTCATATTTGCAAAATTTTTTCAATTTTATGAATTTTACAATTCATCATAGTAAAATTCCATATTTTGCTTAAAATTTCAAAAATAAATTTATCTCACCCAAAATCAAAATAAGATTACTAAAATATGATATAGTGAAACCTCTCAATAGCAGACACCTCTGGGGAACAGAAATTTGTCCACTATTGAGGATAATGGCCATCTGAGCCATCCATTTTTTCGCTTGGTGTGATTTAGCACAATACAAATTTTAGCGTTACACGAGTAACAAAGTCAATAAATTTAGCATTAAATGTTTATTTTAATCATTATTTATTTATTTATACTATCTTTCGCAATACCAACATACAAACAATAAACAAATACTGTATACTGTAGCTTGAAACAGTAAAGAAATTAAAACATAAATATATAATTTACATAAAGAAGATAGATTATAAATTAATATTTTGAATGCTACTTATTGATACGGTATTATTATAAAACTTGAAAACTTATAAAATATGAATGTAATCTCAGGAGTGTATACACTATTCTACACTTTGGGGAAAAAATCTGACATCTTACTTTGTTTTATTTTACATTTTTGAACTTCATTCTCTAGATGCATTTCTACTTCCGCTATTAATTTTAATCCTGTGGAATCACTATTAAAAATAAAAAAATTTTTTAGAGTCGATAGAGAAGAAAATGCATCCTTCACAGATAATGTGAGTTCGGTGTGTATTTCTGCTGTCATCTCTTCATCTTCACTAGTATTCAGTTGTTCATCTTCAATGTTTTCCTGTATAGAATTGACTACTTCTCTGATATCTACAGTTGAGTCTTCTGTAAAAAGATTTTTATCTATTGATGCATAGTCAACTCCAGATTGTCTGTACTGTTGCAATAACTCTTCAAAATCAGTTGTTTCTTCAGTTTCGTTATTCTCTTGTTGACATCCTAGAAATCCAGCTTTGATGAAACAGTTACGCGTAGTCGACGTGTTTACTGCTTTTATCGAGGCGATTATCCAAAAAATAGCATCTAACACTGTGACAGATGCAGCAAGTTGATTTGCAGATTTAACATCATTTGAATCAATTTGCATCAAAAGGTGCTTAATTATTCGTTGACGATACAATACTTTAAAGTTTTTTTATGATGCCTTGATCTAAAGGCTGACACTTAGATATTGTATTTGGTAGAAGGTAAATTAGTGTAACATTTTGTAATGAAAGGTCAACTGGATGAGAAGATGCATTATCTAGGAAAAGGATGATGTTTCGTTTTTGTCTACTCATTTTTCGGTCTAGTATAAGCAACCAATCTGTCATGATTTCTCTAGTCATCCAGGCTCGAGAATTCGCTCTCCAATCAATCTTTAACTGATTGACGTCAATTCCTTTAAAGCAGTGTGGTTTATTTGCTTTTCCTATAATTAAAGGTGTTTCAAATTCACCAATCATATTTACACAAAGTATCACAGTCAATCTCTCTTTTGATATTGTTCCACCTTTGCATGCTTCATTTTTCAATGCCCTAAAAAATAAACCTGTTTCATCACAGTTAAAAATGTTTTTTTCTTCATAGCCTTGGCAAAGCTCTGGTAACTTTTCAATCCAGGTGGAAATGATATTTACATCCACAGAAGCAGATTCGCCGCATACCACTTTAAATGAAATGTTGTTTCGTTTACGAAATCTCTCTAGCCATCCGTTTGATGCTTTAAAATCTGTATAGCCAAGCATTTCAGCAACTTCCTTAGCTTTTTCTTGAATAAGTGGTCCTGATAACGGAATATTGTTGGCCTTTGCACGACAGAACCATTCAAATGTCACTTTATCAATAGCTAATCCTGGAGATTTTGGAAAAAAACGTTTTGACTGTTTGTTTATATTCAATCTCCATGCTTTCAGTAATTCCTCCTTATTTTTCAAATTGTCACTTACTTGTGTTTTTCCAATGCAAAATTTTGTTGCCAGAGCTCGAACACTTAATTTTTCTGTTTCAGAAGACTGAATAATTTCTATTTTTTCTTTTAGGCATAAATGTTTTCTTTTCACTGACATGATTGCTACCGACTACAGTAGGAAACCAAGCGAAAAGTACAGTACTGTATGTACACTGTAATGTCCCAGCACAGACTCAACCAATCAAAAGCAAAACTAACAGTTCAGTGTTAGTTTTGATTTCGACCAAACGGTAACTTTTACAGTATACAGTACTGTTACTGTATTACAATAATTAACCCGTTCCACTCTTGTCGGTTTTTTTTATTAAGCCTAATCTAAAAAAAAATACTGTACTGTAATCTAATTTTTAAATTGCCATCCTACCTTCCGATGTCGATGGACATCGTCTGTTTTTTGTTTTTTTAATCGTCAATGCGTCCTGATATGTTATAATGAATATTAATACTGGACACATTTTTTTTAAATTTTGGGAGTCGTCTACCAAGAAAAATAAGTTAAAAATCTATAACTTTTGAAAAAAACCAAATGAAGATAAAAAACATTTAAAAATACCTCGACCAGCTCAAGGTAGACAACGCCTGTTAAGGGTGCATTTTGTTTGAACACACGAGCAAGACCACAAAGCCACTAGTGTGAGTAGCAGGATGACCGGGGAAAAAAATTTTTTCACAATTTTCGTTCGTCTTTCAATTTTGAGCTGTAATATGGTACTTTTATTAGTTTTTATTGTCCGTTATTATTGAAATTTAAGTGTCCGTGTCCATTATTGAGGGTGTCCGCTTTTGAGGGGAGATGCTCCCATAGACATCCATGTATTACTGCCGGGGAATTACAAAGTGTCCATTATTGACGGGTGTCTGCTTTTGAGGGGTGTCCATTAGGTGAAGTTTCACTGTAGAATAGAGAAAGCAGAATCGATATGATTCAATGAAAAATAATCCAAATTCTACAAATACAATCCATTCACATTTTCTATCTTTAGAACGGAATTAAAAACAAAATTTTGGCAATCGGAAAATTTAGGACCCATCATCAGAGGCACCCAATAAACATAAAAAAAACCACTCCGCGATAGCTCCATGTATAATTTGGGATTGAATTTTATTTATATCGCTTTTTATTGTTTTTTTATCATTTTTTATTCCGCCATCTTGCCATCTTACCACGGCAAAGGCAGTGAACAGGTTAAAACAGCAGTTCCCAAAGTTTTGCCTAGGTAGGCCAAATTATAAATACCAAAATATTTGGCAGGCCAAAAAAAGTGTTATGGAAAAATACATTCAAATTAATAAAAAGTTAGACACAAGGGAAAGATTTATACTAATGTGGAATGTCGGACACAGCTTCCTTTGTGAGCCGACAAAAAAAAAATTGTCACCACCCGCTTTTCGATATATAGTTTAATTGATAGACGCGAAAAACATCAAATGTAAATGTTATAGTCATTGTCGAAGGGAGGTAACAGCTGACGCGAGTGAACGAGTGTGCCCTGAGGGAAAACGTTCGCCGACAAAAGTAACAGTAAATGCAGGTGGATGTATGCATTCCGAAAAAGAGACATTGACGGATATAAAAATAACAATCAACACAGATGGTCATAGACATTCCGAAAATAAAAACCTTCTTAGTTAAAAGCAGCAATTAACGCAGATGGACGAATGTATCTCAAAGAGAATACTTTCACTCACTATTACATGAAATAAAGTCATTGACAAGTTTAATTGCTGTAACAAAATCGAACTTTGGAGTGGATGTCACGGAGGGAGAAGTTATGGAATGAGACAACATCCCATTGGCTGATAGAAGAACAACGTATTGAAGGATGCCGGGTTTTTCCCTGGGAAGAGGCCAGGACAGGGTCGGATTACGTCATGAGTGGACAATTCCTGGATGGTTAAAAGGGGAGCTCAGGGATGGAAGAGGCAGTCGAGTCGCAATAGCCAAAACGTGTGGAAGATCCCTCCATCTGAAAGTTAGTCGAGTCGTAATAGTCGAAAAGGTGTCAGACGTCCCTTGACCTGTGACCAGTTGAATCGCAATAGCTGAAAGAGGTTGGACAATCCCTCTTGACCTGTCAACTAACTCTAAGCACGATCGCCAAGCTGACCTCTCCCAATCCATCACCAAATTATACCACCAGTCATCCTTGAAAGCAGGTGTCTATTGTGTTTGCACAACTTGGAAGAGAAGACTTGGAACAGAGCGAAAGACGGACTTCACTCCGATTTTGAAATCTTTCCTTCATCTTTTGTCAAAGGTATTTATCCTCCTTTAGGTGGTTTTATGTAATATTTAATTGTAAAGAACTCTCTCTCGTGTAATAAATATGTTGTTTGACGTTAAGGTGTTTGTCTGAGTTCTGTGACAGCACACTCCGTTGTTCTCCCGTCCAGCCTACGCAAAGCCTGTAACCACTCGGAGGCTAAAAGTAATTAGTCGTCAACCCGAATCTCGTTACGTAAGATTGCCAGGTCTCACACTAATTTTATAACAATTGTTCTTTATTTATGACAATAATTAAATTTTTATTACAAACTGTTTAAAATAACACATTTCAAAAATAATTAAACAAAAATAACTTAACAATTTCAAATGAAAAAAGAAAAAATAATAAATTCATCAATCTGAAGTGTGTGACTTGTGCAGTTGACAATTTCAAATGAAAAAAGAAAAAATAATAAATTCATCAATCTGAAGTGTGTGACTTGTGCAGTTGTTGTTTTCTTTTAATAATATCATTGAACTTAATTTTAAATCTGTCGAATGTATTCTTAACACCACTTGTAAATGTTCATCAGTTAATTTTGATCTTAATTTGGACTTATTAATACTCACATATGCGAGAAACTTTCTCAATCATAAGTTTTAAAATAATGAAAACATATTTGGAAGCACTTATACATGTATTTTTTTAACCATTGAGAAAGTTTTTTCGCATATATAAGTGCTTCCAAATAATGAAAATGGAAGCACTTATATTTTTTCGCATATATAAGTGCTTCCAAATAATGAAAACATATTAGGAAGCACTTATACATGTAATTTTTTTAACTGAACAATTTTTAATTATAATATGATAAAATTTATTTTTTTTTTTATAATGTAAATTATCTCTATGAATTCAAGATTGTGGATGATCTGACATCTCGGCCGTACTTTGGGAACCCCTGCATTAAAACTAAAACTAATCAATTTTTTAAATTTTTAAACTAAAAATTTTTGTTGAAATATAATTTATTTCCTGTTCTCTTGATGAATATATAAGTACTAAAATGCAAACTTCCATAAATTTATCTTATGAAAATATCATTAACCTAACAAATTCATTTTAAGTTAATTATACAGGTACTCCTCACTTAACAACCTACCTGTTTAACGACTGCTCGAACTTACGACCGAGCTTAAGACTGTTTTTTAATGGAATATTTGGATTTTGCTCATACGTATCCATTGCTTACGACTTTTGTTTGTAATTTCCCCGTACTCATAGTTCCAAAAAC
>AYEL01050413.1:0-73313 GCA_000484575.1 Olivierus martensii | reverse complement strand
AAAATGAAAAAGGTACCCTGGTACCCTCTCGTGGGGAAGAGGGTTAACTTCAATAACATTCTGCCTTCATTCTTTATATGTAAACAGAGGTAACAAATGCAAATTTCAAAAGCTAATTTATAGAGCAAGTTTTAAACTTGCTGAGTCTTACGAATAATGAAATGCAAATGAATCTAATTCAGATAAGGTATGGTTCAAGTTTCTTTTCAGGAGTATTTAAAGTATAGATAGTGTAATAACAAACGAATAAC
This sequence comes from Olivierus martensii, assembly GCA_000484575.1. Classification (NCBI taxonomy): domain Eukaryota; kingdom Metazoa; phylum Arthropoda; class Arachnida; order Scorpiones; family Buthidae; genus Olivierus; species Olivierus martensii. The sequence continues at coordinate 73,062 of AYEL01050413.1, read as the reverse complement.
AAATATATACAAACTTCAAGGGAATTATAAATCCAAATAAATCCAAACAACTTGCCAATTTAACCCTTAGATACAACAACAGAATTTAAACCGAAATAAATTTTAGATAAACTATAGAAATTACTAAGCCAACGAGTGGCGCCATCTATTAATTATAAATTAAACAGGAATTTTGATTAATTTACCTGAAGAAGAAAAAATCTGCCTCAGAAACTCGAATTTTTAATTAATTTATCTGAAGAAAAAATCTGCCTCGGCTCAAACTAGAATTTTTAACTAATTTATCTGAAGAAAAAATCTGCCTCAGCCCACCGGGGACCTTTGGGCTAACGTCCCAACGTCATACCGCTAGACCACCTTTTAACTAATTTGTCTGAAAAAAAATCCGCCTCGGCCCGGGATTGAATTAACTTACCTGAAGAAGAAAAAATCTGCCTCAGCCCGGGATCGAACCGGGAAAAAAATCTGCCTCGGCCCGGGATCGAACCGGGGACCTTTGGGCTAAACAACTAAATTATCTGAAGAAAAAATCCACCTCGGCCCGGGATCGAACTGGGGACCTTTGGGCTAACGTCCCAACATCATGCCCGGGATCGAACCGGGGACCTTTGGGCTAACGTCCCAACGTCATACAAACTCGAATTTTTAATTAATTTATCTGAAGAAAAAATCTGCCTCGGCTCAAACTAGAATTTTTAACTAATTTATCTGAAGAAAAAATCTGCCTCAGCCCACCGGGGACCTTTGGGCTAACGTCCCAACGTCATACCGCTAGACCACCTTTTAACTAATTTGTCTGAAAAAAAATCCGCCTCGGCCCGGGATTGAATTAACTTACCTGAAGAAGAAAAAATCTGCCTCAGCCCGGGATCGAACCGGGAAAAAAATCTGCCTCGGCCCGGGATCGAACCGGGGACCTTTGGGCTAAACAACTAAATTATCTGAAGAAAAAATCCACCTCGGCCCGGGATCGAACTGGGGACCTTTGGGCTAACGTCCCAACATCATACGTCATACCGCTAGACCACCGAGGCCAACAAGCAGATTAATTCTTCATATTCCTGACCGGGCTAAACGAATAATATTTGATATCAAAATTTGTACTATCAATATTATATTTATCATACGGAAGCATCATTTGTTGTTTCTAATAAATGACGCTAATCTCGAATACGTTTACATGAAATATTATTTAAACTAACCCTTATCATCATTAAATAGAAAATCGAATTTTATTAAATGAACAAGATACCTAGACAATTGTCAGTTTTAATGATTTTTTAACAAATATGAATAAGTTAAAATAATTGCATGATTAGCGAAGTAATTGGGTAGAAAGTCAAAGCGACCAATGTTTGATGATTGACTGATTATCTCTATATTACTATAATTGTATTGTCTCAGCACAAATCAAATAAAATATGAGTTCCGCATTTATGAGGACAGAGTTGTGTATTTAAGTTTACAGTCAAACCTCGGTTTACAAACGCCTCGGATTAGAACAATTCGGTTTACGAACAAATTTTACGAACACAAAGCGTCATCCGAGACTCTCTGTGTTCGGAAAATTTGTTACTACTGTGTATTGTGTTGTACTACTGGGAAATTTGTTTGCATTGTGTCTCGAATTAAGAACACGCAAGCCGTCAACGTGCCATATTCTAAAGTGATACATTGCATACTTTCAATGATAATGCCATGTATAACTTTAGAACATTAACTTCCATCTATGCCAGGGTGAGCAAAAGGCGGCCCGCGAAGGCATGTTATACGGCCCGCCGCATAAAATAGAACATATTACAGTTTCAAGGCCATGTTTGTAAAATTCCACTCGAAAAGAAAAAATAAAATAATGAAAGCCTACAACGATCAACAACTGAAGTAATGACTCAATCAGTTTTTGCGTATTGTACGAAAGCCGAACCTTTTCCGCTGATGTCAAAACCTTTCTGTCATAGACTGTACACTACCGAGTAGGACGAATTACAGTAAAACTTCGATCTAACGTTTTCCTCGATCTAACATTTTTTTCTCCGGTTCCGGCAAAAAATAGGGGAAAATAACATTAAAACGTTACAATCTAACGTTTTTCGATCTAACGTTATCCTCTGTCTAACGTTCAAATTTTCTGGTCACTATATTACCAAACTCATGTAAATAATTTTTGATGTAACGTTTGACAGAATTATTATTACGTCCCTCCTCTCACATGTCCTATGTAAGTCACATAGTGTACTTAAGTACAATGCACTGTATTCCGATGTTCATTTCAATAACGTTTTATAAAATGTAGTATACATAGTAAATTTTATTTTATTTCGAATATATTTGCCAGTTTGAAAATCACAATACGTGCGCTCAAGGCCTGCATATTTTCTACTTTTTTGGTTATAAATTTCACTAGTAGTATCTTCACATTGCAAAATTTTGCAGGTCGGCGTTACCTATATATGTATGTCATTTTAATTTTGCCGTTTCCTGATCTAATGTTTTTCTCAATCTAACGTTTTTTTCGCTGTCCTCCTTGGAAAACGTTACATCGAAGTTACTGTATTTTCTATTGTTTCTAATGAAAAAAAGTTTCTACGATGCTTTTGAATTCTTTGCATGCAAACAAAAACTAAGAAAATAACATAAAAATAATATTGATACACGAATATATTCTTTGTGTAAGAATCACAAAAGTGGCTACATACGATAGCCAGATTGACCAGAACGTGTGAGGAAAAATTGGCGCAACCATTATTCTTGTCCGTGTGGTGGTGATAGGAATGTGTTTGTGCAAGAATCAATTTTGCTTGAAAGTGAGTAGTAATTTTATGTCAAAGTAGATTTTATTGATTATTAATAGAGTAACTAATATTGTCAATAATAATTTCATTACATAATTGCATAATAATAATTAATAATTTAATAATTACGGCGCCATAATGTTAAATTCCCCCTTAGATACTTTTCAATTTTTATACAGCCCGCTTCATCCTGAATATTGTTAATCCGGCCCTCGGCAGAAAATAATTGCCCACTCCTGATCTAGGCCACAACGCTCCTCTATACAGCTGCAATAACTAAATTAATTGTTGTCTATATTTGATCTGCTTAAAATGCTATGTTTATTTTTTTGTGATAGATTTGATAGTTTCCATTCACTCTGTGTTAAGAACATGTGCACAAGTACTGTTGTAAAAGTTTAAATAAGCAATAATATGGGGTTCAAGGACGGATTTATCTATTTTATATTAATTCCTATAGGAAAAATAGTTTTGGTTTAAGAACGACCTTCAGAAAAAAATTATGTTGTAAATCAAGGTTTGACTGTATTTTGCATACAAGGCGTCCCTCGACTTTCGCACATTCTAACATTCGCACACACTTCCAGGAACAAATTATGTGCGAAAGTCGAGGGCCGCCTGTATATTGAGGGTTCCCAATTTGTATAGAACAACGGTATTATCACGAATATCTGATTTGTTATAGTGAAAACCTTAATTTAATATTCTTTCAGAAATTGTAATATATATTCTTTTGTGATATTGAATTAAAATTTCTCAACAAGAAACAATTTCAACAACAAAATTTCATATTTATTTATAGTTACTGAAATACTTATTTCTTTCCAGATATTGGAATAAAGAAAAGCTAAAGAAAAATCCGAGTTTACTAAAATGTATATTACGCGTTTTTGGATATAAAAGTCTGAAGCTATTTCCAATAATTTTATTTCAAGTAATACCATAATATAATATTATTTAAGTTGATTTTTTTGTATAATAATTTCCCATTATTATATTTATTATAGGAATGTGTCGTTCTTATCATTCAAGCTTACCTTATCGGAATAGTGGTAGATTATTTTGATTATAAATTAGATGAAAACAAATCCACGGCTTATTTATCAGCTGCAGGTATTTGTTTTACTACAATATTAAGTTTGGCTAATCTACAAGGATTATATTTTGGTACGCGTAGATTAGACATTAAACTTGGTGTAGCCTGTTCCAGCATTATATATAGAAAGGTAAGTTTAATTAAACTAATTTTGACATTACAACAGTTAGTCCTTGACTTATCACCTCCTTGATTTACGACAGTGATATAATCAATAAATTCTGTGATTAGTTAATTCAGTTCCACCAGTTCAAGCTGACATGGAATAAAAGTTGCGCAAAATTTTATGAATATATGGAATAATTTTTTTCTTTTGAAGTTCCACTTACATATGTAATAAATGCAATATTGAAAGAATTATTGCATAATAGTGACCAGCAAAAAATTATTAAATATTGATGTTATATAATGAAAGCTTCGTTTTCTGTCCCTGATTCTTGTAGATTTATTATTCTTTGTGTAAATTAAAAACAACTTATAGTATCGACTATATCGTATGAGATGCATACATTTTGGGCATTTGCGACTTATGACTGTTCCGACTTAAGCTCGATTCACACTGGCCTGCGATCACATGTGCAAGTACGACCACGATTGAGGGCTTGCAACAGAACATGCATATTGATCCCGACCAGCCTCACGATTTTTCGAATCAACCAATAGCAACTGCGTAAACAACAGCCAATAAGAGTTGATGTAGCATACAGCTCGTAAAAGATGATCAAATGTCTTCTTTCTGTTGTCTATCGTAATGACGTCGCCGCTGCGACCGCGACAATTTTCAGCAAGTTTTATATTGTCGTGGTCGCAGCGAACAATCATGAAGCAAGGCCTGATGGGATTGTTTCCATAGCAACGGTCGCGATCGCACTTGCAAGGCCAGTGTGAATCCAGACTTACGATGGCGAAGTTCGAAATCGACAACCTAAGCCAAGGACTAATTCTATTCATTCATATTTTATCCAAGATAAATATGTTTAATTAAAATATAAATAGATAAAATTATGTATAAAATATGATAGTTAAAACAGAATTTTTTATGTCAGGCTCTAAGATTAAGTAACTCGTCCCTTATGAAATCTGACATTGGCCAAATGGTTAACCTTCTTTCAAACGACATTAATAAATTTAATATGGCAAGTATTAATATTAAGATAATTCAAATAAAGTAAATTTTTATTAAAAATATTAATTTACGGATAAAAAAATTATGTTATATTTTACGAACAATTTCTCTTAATATTGCAGTGTTTCTACAAGTGCTTTTTCTTGATAATAGAACCGATTCAGGTAATTTTAGCAATGGTGATATTATGTCAGTACTTGGATTTCTCGTTAATAACTGGCGTATCTTTGATATTATTGTACGTTCCTTTGCAAATCCGATTTGGGAAAATATATTCAGCACTGAGGTAAAGTTAATATATGCATATAAAAGTATATATTTTGATATAAAGTAGAACAGTAGAGTTTTTTTATATGCACTCCTTTAGTAAAATATCTAATTGATAATAGACTGTAATCTTATTAACATTACTTATTTAAATCTATAATCTCTTTTCGATATAAATTACAGAAAAGATGTCTTACTTCGCAACGCTTTGCAGAAATAAACCCAATAATTAAAAAATCCTTTCATAAATTAAAATAATCTTTTTAAAATTATCTTAATTTATGAAAGGATGCAAGAATGAACTTCGTGTGTTTGAATAAACGGACGGCCAAAATGATTCAGAAAAATATACAAATTCAAGAAACTATATGATAATGAATATACAAATAATATATTAAATTAGATTCTAACTTCGAATAGACTTCGAAAATTATACACAGCACTTCAGAAATAATAATATGAACATACAAAAACATTATTAAAAACGATATCCAAATCAAATCACTTTGCTTTTGCTATATATATATATATATATATATATACAGGACAACAGTATCCATTGACTTTTGTCTTTCGTGCAGCCATTCAGCCATTCACATGAAAAAGTTGTCTTCATAAAGCAAATAACGTACAGTACTCCCACTTATTTAAATGTCAACCCTTACAATCCAATTAGACTTTATATCAAGTTAATGCCAATTGTTCTATGTCATTTGTTATATTATGTTTTCAAAAATAATTAATGTTATATTAATCTTATTTATGAAATTTATTTTTTCTTCCAAATGCAAAGATTTCTCTAATTTTTCGATGTTGTTTTTTTCTTCTTTGTGAAATGATTGCACATTATTTATTCTAATTTGAAAGATGCCGAAATATTTGATAGATTCAGAAGGGCCGGATTGGCTGCATGAAACATTTCGGCTTCCACTCTGGAGGATTCAGGTTTCGAGTCTCGGATCCCACCTCCTGAAAATACTTATCAGGGGATCCGGGCCCATCTCGTCGATCTCCGACCTCCAGCTGACCCCTTTAACAGAGGTATGCAGCTTGTGGAAGTGCTTGTTTCGCCCCACCACAGTGTATTCTTCCAGAATGGATGTGGGGAGAAAAAGAGTCCAAAGTTAAAAACTATTTGAGTCCATCAGAATCTTTTTTTGAAAAAAACGCAAATTTATCTTTTAATATTCAGAATAGCTCAGGGTATTGAAAAAGTTGAAAACAAAATTTGTTTGCAACTTATTTTAATACCCTGAGCTATTCCGGGGTATCTGGGATTGAAGAGAAGAACAGATAGCCCTATTCTAGAGCTATCTGTTCTTCTCTTCTATTTGTAATTTCATTTTTTCAAAAAAATATTGCAAGAGAATATATTTCGTTTCAGAAATATACGGTAATTAATTTAATATTTATTACTTTAACAGATTAAAAACAGCAAAAATTACGGATAAAAGATTACATCTTTTGAATGGATTAATTGATGGAATGAGAACTATCAAGATGTACACATGGGAAATTCCATTTGCCAGAACGGTTGAAAGTATAAGAAAGTGTGTAATATTCACTATTTTAAAAATTATATTTACTATATTATATTTTTGTATTTCAATAATGCAATATAGTATTGTTTCTGTACTGTTCATTAAATTTATATTTTTAGAAAAGAAGTGCAAAATATCAAAAAATCCTTCTTTGTTTATGGAATACCTTTTACAATAGGATTGATATTTTCAAAAGTGCTGTTGTTTATTTCGCTCATCACATTCGTTTTAACTGGAGGAAGATTAACAGCCAAGATTGCTTTTGTGACTTCCAATTTATCTACGAATTTATATCGATCTATGTTTCTTTCATTTCCAGAAGCTGTATCTCAAATTACAGAAGTTCTTATTTCAGTGAAGAGAATACAGGTTTGTACAATCAAAATTATACTTATTTGATATACTTCTCATTGTTATAACGCTGATGGCTCCTCGAAATAACCGCTTAATTTGAAAACGCGAAAACAAGTTTTAATGTATATCTCAACATTTATTTTAGAATGTTGAGCGACATAGAAACGTACCGCAATTATATAAGAGACATGTATCTATCTCATTTGACGTTACATGCATTCAGTGAAAACTATTTTAATTTATATTTTGTTGCAGTTTTGACTCACAAGTTTAATTCTCACAAGTTATCGTTTGACAGTTTAATTCTCACAAGTTATCGTTTTCTTCACTATTAGTTACCCCAAATTTTCCAATGAGGAGTAACTTTATTCTGGTAGAGAAGCTTTATACCTGCCAAACGATTTAAACTATATTTTTTCAAACTATGAAGCCCTAATCTATTGCAAGGGGGCGCGCAGGAATTAACAAAAAATTATTTTTGAGATAAACAAGAAACAAATTCAAATTTGTATCGAAGAAAAATTAATCATAAAAAATTATAAATACAGTCCGTATATCCATATACCCAGAAACTTTCTGCTACACTTTTTTAAAGACAAAATATGGATCTCGTTTAGTGATTGAAAAAGAATTGCGAGAAGCGATATTTTCAATGATAACCAAATTTGAAATAATTTTTGCTGCAGAACAAGATCCCATTTGCATTAAATATTATGTTGAATATCACAATATCATAATACACGTAATCTATTTTTTGTTTTTTTTGTAAGATTTGTTTAATCGTATTAAAAATTAACACATTATAATATATATTTTTTACATATAAGAACTTTAATTATGCAAAATATAGTATATTGTTTTGTATTATTGATTTTTAAGTAGAAAATATTAATAAAATTAAACTGTTATGAAAATAAGGGGCATATCAACTTTTTATGAAAAGGGGTTGAAGACACAGAAAGTTTGGAAACCACTGATAAACCATATGTTCACTATGAGTATTGTGTTGCAGATGAAAGAAACTGAGCTATTACAGGAAAATATTTTAACTATGTAGTTTAAAAACCACTTTCCACTGAGTGAATACTAAATGGTGGGGCAGTATAGGTCCAGCACGTCCTGCCCATATCCCCGGTGGTGTCAGCTGTCAGCTGGAAGATATGATTCAAAGTGAAAGTCCGAACTTCTTGAAATATAAGATGAGGAATCCAGGATTTGACTCCAAGTTGGATGCACAATAAGCTTCACTATGGTCATCCAACAGAACTCGGAAGAAATTACATTCGAAGCATTGGATGCATCAATAATCCGATCCCATCAACAACTTGATTGGCCGATCAGTTACGTCACTTTCATACAATTTCTTTATAACAGATTGTCAAGGTTGGTTCATTCGACCATACTCTATCTGTAGAAGCTACGTGGATGTCCCCTTAAATTTCTATTGGTCAATTCTCAAAAGATGCTTACCGTAGACTTTCAATGATATAGAAGCTAACTAAAATGCTTTCAACGCAAAGATTCGTATTATTCTGTCCAGATGAATGGTAGAAAGATAGAAGTCTGAAACTGAGGCGATGATAAGCTCTAAGATTTTGGATTCGTGGGTTTTCATCTTCCGATCAAAGTAGACCAAAATTTATTTAGTGCTGCTCATTTCCAAATTCTATAACACAATACTATCTCATCCCATTCTCAGTGAAGTTTTAAAATTTGTTTTCGCAGAGTAGTCAAGATATAACTTCTTGCTTGAGGATATTTTTTGTTTATCGGTATTGACACTTTCTGTTCATGACATTAATGAGTGGTGGAGTATAATAAATCTGCTATAGGCTGCCCACTCTGCGGAGTTGTTAAGCAGATTGTGGTGAATGAGGATTGACGAGAAGCCTCAATCTTATGAATAAATTTTCCAAGGAATGAGATTCAATATTGAAATTGAGTTCTTTAGAACGGAAGACAAAGCATTTCATTCGGTTAATTCTTGTGAATTGGATAGTTCCGGATAGGAGTTCTGTTCTGCTCTATATTTAATGACGATTCTTTAAAATGCTATTAAAATTTGCATAATATTGATTCTCTTGGAAAGATGAGTCCATGAATATGAAAAGTTTGTGTGTTGTAGTAATGAAAGAAATTCATAGGGTAGCAAGATGTTAAAGGAAATGAAAGCCATGCAAATTTAGTAGTGGGATTTTAATATGGTCCATAAGTTAGGCATGGTTATATAAAAAAGATATCTAATTTTTTCAATGATATAACCACAATTGGGCCTTTTGCAATTATATAATTTGTTTTAGTTACAGAATTCGCTGAAATAATCAATAAATTAAATACTAATAAGGTACCTTTATGATCATATATAGGGGTGTTCAAAAAATGTATACTCCCCTTTGATGTGTCATAAAAAATTTATTTTCCTACAATACAAGTTTAAATTTCTGAAGGGAAAGACTATAGCCCAATTAAAAAATAAGTGTATTTTCTGGTCAAACTGAATCTTCCAGATGGTTAAAGTAAATGTTCAAAATGCATCTTCAGCATTGATACATTTCTAAGTACAGTTAGAACTGATTCTGTGCTTCGCGCCAAAGTGTCCAATGGGATTTCTACACACACTATTTGAATCTCTTCCCAATGTGTGTCGAGGTTACGTGGTTTACGAGGTACATCTCATCTTTTAGCGAGTTTCCTGCACGCTCTCCTGAACTTAAGCCGCTCGATTTTTTCACATTAAAAGATGAGGTGTAACCTTGTAAACCACGTAACCTGGGCACAGTTTGGGATGAGATTCAAACAGTATGTGCAGAAATCCCATTGGACACTTTGGTGCGAAGTACGGAATCAGTCATGACTCATATTCAAAAATGTATCAATGTTGAAGACCACCATTCTGAACATTTACTTTAACCATTTGAAACATTCAGTTTGACCAGAAAATACACTTATTTTCCAATTGGACTGCAGTCGTTCGTTTCCCAGAAATTTAATGTTGTAAGTAGGAAAATAAATTTTCTATGAGAGTTCAAATTGTGTATACATTTTCAGGTAGTTAACATCGTTTTCATAATTATTAAATAAAAACATATATATGCATACTCACAATTTGTTTTTATAGATTTTTTATTTTTATTTCACTTTTACCAGACAAATGTTAAAGTTAATTAGTTTTAGTATTAAAAATTAAAATTAGTTCTTCTTTTTATACATTTTTTAGTTAGTCCAGAACAAATATTTCGTTGAAGAATTTTGTTTCTGTTTATGAAATATGTTGAATACTCATTCAATACTAATTCATTTATTTCGAAATTTTTGCTGTTGGATGAAGTAAATCAAACGAATAGTATAGAAAATTCAGGAAGTTGTCTAAGAGAGTGTGGAATTTAGATGGAAAATATATTTGCAGCTTGGAATAAGGTGAAGGATGTAATTTCAAAAATATATTGTTAATTTAGCAATAATTTTGTAAAACATAACTTTAAATACAGTATGTTAAAAATTTATTTAATTTAAAAATTGATAATTATGAAAAATCTTTTAATTTTATAAAAATTTTTCATAATTAACTTTTTCGTCAATAATTTTTCTATTTCGATAATTTCACAATGCTTTATAATGCAATTTATTTTATAATAATTAATTTTACTGTAATTCGGAAATTTTAATAAGCATTTTCTTTTAAAGGATTCTGAATCGATTTTACAGCAAATAACGTTGGATGCTCAATGTGGAGATTTATTAGGAATTGTTGGACCTGTTGGATCCGGAAAGGTATAATTTTAGACATTAATTTTCATATTACTATGAAAATTATTAGTAATCAATAAACTGTTACTAAATTTATATAATATAACGAGGTTTATCTGACCTTAATATTATGTATATAATTCATTTGAGAATCGATTTCATATTCGTATGCTCTCATTTTTGCAAACTTAAAAGTCGTTTTCGAAAGCCTCATGATTAGCCTTCAAAAGAAGAAAATTGCATTGAATATTTGTTCGAAATTGAAAACTGAAAATTCAGAGGCACGATTACATATAAATAGACACCATTCATATAGATTCTGTTGCATTCGAACATACAGTGGTACCTTGGTTAACGACGGTAATTCGTTCCACCGGAACCGTTGTTAACCAAAACCGTCGTTATCCAAAGTACCAGAGGCACGATTACATATAAATAGACACCATTCATATAGATTCTGTTGCATTCGAACACACAGTGGCACCTTGGTTAACGACGGTAATTCGTTCCAACGGAACCGTTGTTAACCAAAACCGTCGTTATCCAAAGCACAATTCTCCATAGGATTTACTTGAAAAGTGATTTATTCCTTCCGGCTCCTTCCCACAACCATAGTAAATATTAAAAATACAAATAAAACTCATTTAAAATGTCTTAAAAATATGGAAAATTGCATTCATTTATTATATTTGCTACAAAACGAACTTATAAACACTGATTAGACTCGGCATTCCTGCTGAACCGCTCTTCCGATCTAAACGAACCCGTAAATACTGATTAGCAGCATAGGATTCAACGATTATTATATAGATAAGATTTGATTTTGCCTTTTAATGGGTCACCAGAAGGACAATTGGGCTCACTTTGGAAATTATCAATCTTCACCAAAAAGACAATTGGGCTCACTTCGGAGTTTTTGACAAATGAATACCAGAAGGATAATTTGGCTCACTTCGAAGTTTTTTGACAAACAAGCCCCCAGAAGGATAATTGGGTTCACTTTGGAGTTTTTTGACAAACGAACCCATAAACACCTCGGCATTCCTGCTGAACCGCTCTTCCGATCTAAACGAACCCGTAAATACTGATTAGCAGCATAGGATTCAACGATTATTATATAGATAAGATTTGATTTTGCCTTTTAATGGGCAACGATTATTATACAGATGAGATTTGATTTTGCCTTTTGATGGCAAACAAACAGTGACAAGGATAATTGGACTCACTTCGGAGTTTTTTAACAAACAAACCCATAACTACTGATAAGCAGTTTATAGATTCAACTCTATACCAGATGAGATTTGATTTTGCCTTTTGATGGCGAACGAACAGTGACACGTACTCGCCGATATATTGTCTATATGAACTGTAGAATCTCGGATACACTTTTTTCTTCTGCTAATGGAATACGAAACTGCGACGTCACACCACTTGCAGTTTATCAAGTAATATACAACACAAACAAACAAACAATAGAATCAGACTTGTTGGTAGAATTTAAAATAATAATCGTCTAGAAATCTTCTTTAAGAAACTAAAAACTAGTGAACTGTTGCACGTCTATTTTTAATTAATTAAATAATTGATTTTCATTATTATATGCTAATTATCATTTAGTTAAATATATTTTTATATGGTTAGAATTTTATTAATTTTAATAATGATATTGTCGGATTTGAATTGATTGTTTAAAAAACGATTGACTGAGCTAATTAATCACGTGATGGGATGACGAGCTGTTTTAGAGCTGTATTTTGTCGGAAGTTCACATAATCAGGAGTCGTTAACCAAGACATTTTCTTTCAAAAACTCGTCGTTAAACAAAGCCGTCGTTAGCCAAGGTACTACTGTATAACTAAATCGATTGTTCCGTCGCATTAAAAATACGGTCACAAAAGTTGGTAATAACGCTGTTCCAATAGACCCAATATTGACTTCCGATGCTGTCGTCATGTATAGCGTATATTGATATTTTAATCGATTTAATTTGATCAAGTTTAAAAGAATAAATGATTATAATATTTAAAACTTTTATGCAATAATTAAACCTGATGAAAATGCTTGTTTTATTATCAGCCTAAAACGAACATTAAATATTCTGATAGGCAATGAACCATTTTCGTACGATGTTGTTATAAAGTTATATAAATATAATAATAATATAAATTTAATACAGTATTTGAAAACGACAGATGATTATCCTTATTTTAATTTATGAAGGATTTATTGTTGAATATTGTATAGGTCAATTTCAAATGTTTAATCTTTATTAAAATCTTCGATTTTTAACTTTTCATAGTAACTTAAAAAATGATTTATCGAATATATAGGCTGAATGTTTAGCTACGATAAGAACATTAATATATATATAGTAATATGAATATGATATATAATAGAATTTTAATCCATGTACAATTGTAATATAATGATAAAACAGTATTTCAAAAGTTAAAAATTAATTTAATTAAGTTGTAAGTTTTATATAATTTCCCTTCAATAAAATATTAAATACTTTATAGCATAATACGCAATTTTTTATCGAGAAATTTCATAGGACATTTCGGTCCATTTCATAGTACTGTATATATATATATATATATCCTCCTATATGTATATTATATATACTTTCGGTTGTTTGTTTGAATATTTTTGTTGAGTAATCTAAATTGTAGAAGTTTCAACGGCCAAACTTGGCCTCCTCCTCTACGATTGTCGAGATTAGCTAGTTAGCTGGCCCTTTCCTTTCTATTAACATTTTCTTTTATAACGTTATAAACAGAAAATAATTAGTACGAAATCAGTACGAAATAATTAGTAGAATACTGACATACTAATTATTTCGGTATTTTTTCAAATTGTGAAAATGTCTGCTATTGTTTTTTATGTGTAATTGATTATTTTTCGGATTAATTTCCGAAATTAGGAATAACTTGACCAGACTGATTGCTCTGAACAATTGCGGAATTGATATTGTGAGCTGGTGATTGAGATTTTGAAATTGACGAATTCGCAGTCATAATATTATAATTAAATATTTAATGAAATAATTTTAAAATATTATTATTAAATTAAAGATTTACTGATAAATGTAAGTTATTTAATAATGTTAATATTCAAATATATATACTTTAGCATTTGTAACTTCTTATATAATGTTAGATATTTTAGTCGAAAATTTTACATTACAAAAATTGAATTTTATCAACAGACATCATTATTGATGGCAATGCTAGAAGAAATTGAAATATCTTCTGGACAATTAAGAGTAATAGGTAAGATATCATACGCTTCACAACAACCATGGATATTCAGTGGAACTATCAGAGAAAATATTTTATTTGGTAATGATTACGAAGAAAAGAAATATAAGGAAATTTTATACATTTCAGCATTGGAAAAGGTAAAATTATTTATAATTATCTACATTATACAGTAGTCATCAATGAACTTAGACCAGGATATAAATAACATACCATCCAATGAGCTGGTGTACAAAAAAAGAAGCTGTAATTTATTGCAAAATATTATTTACGTTTTTGAAGAAAGGATTATTGTTTTCTATTTATCCATGATATCAACTTGATATCATGAAAGTGTAACAAAAATGAGTCAATCAAAAAAGCGTCACAGACATCATAAAACGTTGACCAATCACGTTACCCCCGTCAATGAACATAGACCACTACACTTTAATATTTTGTTGCATCACCTTTTGCAGAAATAACAGCTTGTAAACGTTTGGTCATACTATTGACAAGATTTTGGCACTCATCTGACGTTATTGAGTTCCAAACAGTACAAATAGAGGCCTTGAGTCCTTCAACTGTGCGTGGACGTATCTTTCGCAGCTTTCTCTTAATGATATTTCATACATTCTCAATTGGAGAAAGGTCAGGACTATTGGGTAGCCAGGGAAGAAGCTCTATACTGTTAACTGCAAGCCAGTTCTTTGTTTTTCTGCTTGTATGACATGAAGTCCCTTCCTGCTGGAAAATGCATGTTTCATCTGGACGTAGTTTTTCAATGGATGGAAATAAACACTGCTGCAGAATGTTAATGTATTGCTCAGACGCAAGTGTTTCCATCCACAAATGCAAACTGACCCACACCATTGGCATTCATGCACCCATGACACTGGCAGGAAAATTTCACTGAGCAGTTCAACAACTTTGGATCATTACATTCACTAGCAGATCGGATGACGCGTTTGCTGTTTTCTGCTGTAGACAGCTCAAATCGTTATTCATCTGACCAAATAATGCTATTCCATTGTTGCTGAGACCAAACAAGATGTTCTTTTGCCCACTGCATACGTTTCTTCTTCTGAAGAGCTGTCAGTAAGGGTTTTCACATATTACATAGAACTTGAAATGCATTGCTCTCAGCCTCCGCCTTGTTGTAGAGACAGAGACGTCATTTCCAGTTGCATTATTCCATAAATTAGTTAGATTAGATGCTGTGGCACGTCGATTTGACTTTATAATTTTTTTAAACATTTTTCATCAACATTTGAAGTTTCTCGCTTTCGTTCAGCAGCTTTGTTAGGTTTTATATGGCCATTACGGGTGTAATTAACAATAATCTGGTGCACTGTTGTTTTAATAAGCATTATCTCCTTACTTATGGCTCTTTCAGACATGCCAGCACTGTATTTTTAAACAATAACATTCATTAAATCTTCTGAAAGTGCTTTTCCTCTGGCCATAGTGAACAAAATATACAGATATGTAAAGCAACTTATAAAGAATCTTATGAACTTTAAAAATATTTCTTCAATGGAAAACTCAGTAGGTTGAGTAGAACTATCACTTGCTTCACCACTACTTCAATTTCAGTACAGTTAATATGCAAAACATTAGCTGCTCTATGTTCATTGATGGGGGTGACGTGATTGATCTACATTTTATGATGTCTGTGACGCTTTTATGAATGGTTCATTTTTTTACACTTTCATGATATCATTTTGATATCATGGATAAATAGAAAACAATAATCCTTTATTCAAAAACATGTAAATAATATTTAGCAATAAATTACAGTGTCTTTTTTGTACACCAGCTCATTGAATGGTATGTTATTTATAGCCTGGCCTAAGTTCATTGATGACTACTGTAATTTCAAATTAGTGTAATTATATATCATCACAATATTACAATATTGAACCAATTTGATTAACCGAGATCTGAATTTGTTAAAATACTGTAAATCTTGAATAATTCGTTTTCCTTTAATTTTAAACATTTGTTTAATTCTGTAGTTAGGATTAGTCTTTCCTGAAAAATCTGAACGTATCCGATTCAGAATCCAGTATTTTATTTTGATAATCCAAGATCTTCTAAATAAAATGCTCACTAGGTTGTCATATAGCCACAAAATAATAGTAATAAATTTTCTTCACATAATTATTGTATCATTGATTTTATACAACTTTCTGTTAAATACTATGCAATGTATTATGGGCTACTGGAATCCTGGTAGATTTTTTTGTTCAACAGATGACGCCACTTTTCATTCTGGAAGAATACTAAGCGGCGGGGCGACTATGCAATGTATTATGGGCTACTGGAATCCTGGTAGATTTTTTTGTTCAACAGATGAGGCCACTTTTCATTCTGGAAGAATACTAAGCGGCGGGACGAAACAAGCTCTTCGACAGGCTGCTCCCCTGCGGAGGAGTCAGCCGGATTGTGGAGGACGGGGGTCGACGGCCGGGCTCGGACCCCATGGTAAATATTTTCAAGGTGTAGGACCCGAGGCTCGAACCAGGATCCTCCAGACTGAAAAGCCGAAGCGTTTTTACGCAACCAATCCGGCCGACATCCTGGTAGATTAAGATGTAAAAGAAAGATGGGTTCAAACTACTTGCGTGATTCCTTAAATCCCATCTTTCATCTGTTGTGCTATATTTCCAGAGATATGGCGACTCATAATGCTTCACTTGTTGACTAATTAAGATGGAAGCAACAATAAGACTTAAAAGTTTCTACTCAGATAATGCGGATAGATTTTTTCTGTTGTAATTTTATGCTGCTTTTCTCATTGTGTTTATAAAACGATTGCCATTTCTATGTCGAACATGGCCATCCCACAGTCAATCATTCGTCCAGAAATTCACCATTATGTAAAAAAGAGAGGTTTAAAGAACTCTGTTGGAACTCTTCTGAAAAAATGGGATGTGTAAGATCCAGTAATTCAACTTGGGTCCACCAGATAGGAAGCTTAGCCTGATCCCTGGATGCGTAACCGTCAGTTAACATATGTGTTTTATATTAAATTATAAATTTATATAAAATTGATTTAGTCTTTGATAGAAATATAAACAATTCATATGTTTAGACAATTCTCATTATGTAACCCAAATTAATTAAAGGAATATAAATTTAATGTAAATTTGATTATATCTTAGAATTATAAACTTCAGCTTTTAAATCACTTGTTTAGTTTGAATAAATTCCTTTTAATCATACAAAAGATAATTTGGAGGCGGCTATTTTTAGAGATCATCATATGCTAGCCCGTTATGTAGTCAACCGGAAAGTTGAATGTCGGAATTCAAAAGACGGGACACGGAACATTCCTGAAAAAAATTGGAGATGTCAGACTCAAATTTGAAACTAATTAACTAATTTAAGTAACGAAGCACTTTATCATGCCGCCTTTCTCTTGAAATTAAAAACTTGGAGTTCAGTTGTTCAGAAGATTAATATGAAAATCAAGTTATTCTCTGATTAAAATACAATCCACCGGATGTCTTAATGCGTTATCTTACAATCTTATAAGGTATGGGTTTAAAATTCATGTTTATCAAAAGGGGATAGGCCCAGTTTTGAACTGCATCGTTTAGCCTTCCGATTATCTGAACATTTGAATTGGCCATGCCAGCGATGAGTTTTTTCTGGCAGTGCCGACTGCCAGACAAGCTTATACCATGAGCAAATATGGCGTTTAACTAATTAATCTAACTTTATTAAAATATACAGCATATAATTTCATGAAATATATAAATAATTCTCTTAAGTTTAATTTGGATCCGGAATGTTTCAATTAGAAAGTTATTTTTCTTTAGTGTAAGAAAATTTTTAGCGAAAATTTTTGTTATTTTATATTCACTACTCGGATATCTAAATAAATCTACATGATAAAAAAATCGTTAAATGTGAACGAATATGAATCGATTTATTTTACATTCTCCCTAGGATCTTACTGATCTTCCTGATTACGATCTGACTTTTGTGGGAGAAAAAGGAAGAATTATGAGTGGAGGTCAAAAAGCAAGAATCAACCTTGCCAGGTAAGATAACTTACTCATTTGAGTAAAGTAATCATAGTTGAAATAATCGGATATATATCTTCAATTTAGAGCATTATACATTCTTCAAGGGTTATACCTAGGAGTACGCCCTACTAATCCTTTCCATCAAACAAACAAATAATCAATCAAACCTTATTAAAATACATAGAATTTCAAGAAATACATAAATAATTTCTTTAGGTTTCATTTCGATCCTGAATCCTTCAATTAAAAAGTTATTTTTTTTGAGTCAGCTAAACATTTAACCAGAATTTCTGTTATTTTTTATTCACTATTCTGTTATCGGAAAACAATCTTGAAGATAAATACATTATTAAATGTAAATCAATGAGAATCGAATTATTTTACATTTTCCCAAGGACCTTGCTGATCTCCCTGATTACGATCTCACTCTTGTGGGAGAAAGAGGAAGAATTATGAGTGGTGGCCAAAAAGCAAGGATAAATCTTGCCAGGTAAGATACTTTAATCATTTGAATAAAGTAATTATATTTGGATAATCGGAATAAATTAATTTTAGAGCATTTGAATAGTAATTATAGTTGGATAAATTCATTTTAGAGCATTATATCACGATGCTGATATATATCTTCTAGATGATCCACTTAGCGCTGTTGATGCACCTGTAGCAAAACATATATTTGAAAAGTATTTGAAATTATTTATATTTTTATGGGATTATTAATATTAGATATAAATATATTATGTGTTAAATATAATAACAGATGTATAATGGATTATTTAAAAGATAAAGTCAGGATACTGGTTACACATCAAACTCATTTTATGAAAGCTGCAACAAGAATAGTTGTTTTAAATGCAGTGAGTAATTTTAATTTGTTTTCATAGTATTTTATATATTTCGAATATACATATTATATTTTTTGAAAATTAATAATACAGTAAAATGTTTTAGCATTTCTGCGACAATGAAATCATTGTGGCGATCAGTTATGCAAAAATATCACATTTCATTAAAATCTATAAAATGCTTCCTCTATAGTAAATAATTTATAACATTATAAAAGAAATTTATTGAATAAAAAAATACGTAATGATCAATGTATACTTAAGGCTAAATGAATAGTTTTTCCTCAGTATATTTTGGCGATTATTTTTTGAGTATAATACTTAAACATTGTGCAACGATTAGATGGGATGCAACAATTATGAAAACTATTGATTCTTGATAATATTGTACTAGATAAATTTCTGCGAAGAATCGATATTATCCGATACATGCCCTGAAAATATTGATATTTAGAGTACCTATGCCAAAAAATAAAATATTTATTAATAATTAAATGAATAAATAAAAAATGATTATTAGAATAATTTATTTATTTCGCTTAAAAATAACTAGTATTATTCCATAAAATTATCATTCCTTAAAAAATATCATATTATGAAAAATCAAAAATGTTTTTCATTACTTTTTGCAATTTATTAAAAATAATTTATTAGAAACCTATTTGTTAATAGGTTAATAGGTTAACAGTTAAGTTAATATTAGGCTAAAAATATGTTAGCAGTTAGATTGCAAATAGGTTAACACATTAGTTACACGGTAACTATACTTTTTCCAATGAAAGCTGCCTTATATGATAAACAACTTATGGATTGGAAAGATCAATTTATTCAATAGAATGACTGGTTTCTGTTTCGTTCATCTGATAGCAGTTTATTTTTTACCATCGCTAATAATTTGAAATAATGATTACTCAAAAGTTTACGCAATTCTCATTATGTAACCCAAATTAATTAAAGGAATATAAATTTAATGTAAATTTGATTATATCTTAGAATTCCAAACTTCAGCATTAAAATCACTTGTTTAATTTGAATAAATTCCTCCTAATCACACAAAAGATAATTTGTTAGGCGGCTATTTTTAGAGATCATCATATGCTATTTCGCTTAAAAATAAATAAATAAATAATTTTAAAAATTGCTAAACTAATATTTTAAATTTCATGATTATGCTATTAAATATTAAAATAAGATTAAATTAAATCTATAATCGTTTAAAATTAAACGGATACAACGAATAATGTCATCGTCCTTTTGTATTTAGCAAGTGTTGAAGACTAGTGTTGAACATCGATGTTTAACATCCATAAAACTATCGAAAGCTAACATCGATGATAGAAAACATCGGTTCCAAAAATTAACTTAAATTATCAACTTTAATAAAATACAGCACAAAATTTGTAGCTAACTGTATATGATGGCCAACTGTGCTTGCTGGCCATAATCTCAGCCGCCGAAAGCTTGTCATATAGCACAGGTTTTCCTGTTTACAATACTGATGAACTTCGAGATGTGAATTACCTTACATACCCTTGGCGGATTAACGAGGACAAATACAATACCAAACGGAATATTTGTTTTGACATTTCTACTAGCGAATGGCGTCTTATCGGAGTCTACCTATTCAATTAATATAGGGAAGATCCGTTCAGCAAAATTTCTTGACAGCCAACGAGGGTGGCGCTTAAGGATTCAGATTCAGAGCGTATTTTTTCGGGGTTTGATTGTATTTGTTTGGATGACTTGTATAGATCTTTATAAACATTTACAAAAGTATTGATATTTACAAAGAATCGATATGTCGATCTGTGGAAGCTTCATCATTTAGCTGTCTATTACTTAGGGATGCAATACATCATATTACTTCTAAGTAATAGACGACTAGATATTTAATAAGATCTTTTATAGATTAGATAATATTTTTGAAATATTTTTCAATGATTAATTCCATGTTTAAAATTTCTTTGAGGGAAAAATTAAAGCTTTTGCCAATTATAATGAATTGATGATGGATAAAGATATTAAAATATTATTAGAAGAATCGAAAGAAACTACTGAAGATGATTTAATTTCTGAAACCATGCCAATCTCTAATGCAAAATTAAGTAATTTCTCTGCAGATTTAGTGTCTTCTGAAACGACTACTACAAACAATGATCTAAAGCAAAATGCAAGTGAGGTAAATAAATTTAATTCTTTTCTTACTTTTAAAAGAAAATATTTAAATTGACGAAAGAAAGAGTATTTTTAATTTTCTTTTTATTTTGATGGCAATTTTTTATATAAAATTGACAAATGATACAGTTCAATGACGATGGCTTTTATTGATTTGCCAATACATTTTATAAAAATAAACTTTTGTTAAAAATATACGCACAAAATATCCCGAATGATCATTAAAAATTTCAGAATAAATCATAATTTTTATTTGATCTATTTTTTTAATTTTATACTATATTATCGTTTTGTCATATTTACTTGATATTTTGTTAAAAATATACGCACAAAATATCCCGAATGATCATTAAAAATTTCAGAATAAATCATTATTTTTATTTGATCTATCTTTTTAATTTTATACTATATTATCGTTTTGTCATATTTACTTGATATTGTAGGTGTTTAAAATATTTGAAAATTAGTTTTGTGATTAGATATTTCTTGGTATCTATTTCTTTTATGTATTTCTTTTCATCACACTACTTTACATGAATGGTATCAGGTAAATAAATATAATTGTATTTATAGGCAAATATCGAATAGACTTGACCGATTGCTAATCATACTGACATTTTCTCTACATTTATAAGGCATAAAATACCAAGTAATTAGCACAATTTTGAGAATATTTTGTCAAAAAACTAAATCATCAACATATGACAATAACAACACTGCACTTTGTTTAAAAAATACAAGATAATTCTGAATTTTATATAATATTTTACTTGTTTCAATTATGATATTTTAAAATTAATTCAAAAGAAATTAACATCTAAAATTAACTATATTTTTTCTTCTTAATAAATAATAATTTTTGTTCCTGAATCAAATATATTGGTCTCAAAAAATATTTTAATATTCTGCAGTCTTTACTTATTATTATACATGTTAAACTTATAAAGTCTGTATTCATATTGCCATTTTTTTTAAATCTAATACCTTTACTATTCTCTGATTTTTAAAAAATTTTATCTCTTCATTAAATAAATTTGGGTGATTTTATATAATAAGATTTTAATGATATTCAAGTCATATATCTCATTAATTTATATTAATTGTAAGCGAATTTTAAATATGATGACTAAAGTAATTAGAAATGATCATGATAATGTAATCGCTTATTTTCTATTGTATTAATAATTTTTACTCCTTCACTCGAAACTTTTCTTATTTAAAATTATAATTTAAATTAGAAATATACTGTTTTAATTTTATGTATAATCAAAATCTCCTTATTTAAAAATATTTTTAGAGAGGGATTTAAAAATAAAGAAGTATGTAGGCTATATTAAAATTTTTTTTTATTTTATTTGACATTTCTGAAATTAAATAACACACTGCATATGAAACATAATTTTAAAATCGGAGAGATATTTATGTACTATTACTTATAGTATACGAAATATGCTTTGATAAAAAGTTATATTCTTATTTATACAGTATATTTAATGTTAAATATACAGAAATCCTTGCCCACCGCGGATTTGCATATACACGATATCTTAATTGTTTCTATTTAATTTGTCCAACGCTAGAATTTCATTCATACGCGGTACGCTGATGAGCGCGTGGGTATCTGCAACAATACCCACGCGCGCATCTGGCAACTCTGCTTGACGTTGCCCGCTAACTGTGTGACTCATGCCGAATTGCAATCAAATACTCGCGTTGGCAGAACTGTAATCACATATTTATCACTGTTTATCCTCATCTCCTTTAGCATTTGTATTTCTTTTAATTTAACAAATTCAATGTGATATCTAAGAGGAAGAATGAAGATAATAAAGCTGCAAAAAAGACGCAAAGTTTTGACATTATCTCAGAAAATTGAAATTTTAGAAACGTTTAAAAATGGTACACGTGTTTCATCGCTGGCAAGAGAATAAGCTATAAACGAAACAACGTAAGAACACTTTATGAGAGGAATTGACAAACTCTGCGCTCCTTACTGCGTAAGTTTTAAAGAGTTGCATCAATCATTGTCCCAAACAATAATCACCAGCTTCTTAAAAAATAATTGTATCATGTACGTACTTATTAAGCAGTAATAAAAATCCTTTTAATTAATCTTTATTTTATTTTTCCCTTTTAATTACAATAATATTTAAGTTTGTTTAAATTATACATACTTTCTTACTTGAACTATAACTAACACATTTTTTCCATAGAAAGTTAACTTTGCGGAAAGCGATTTTTCCCTGCCCGCAATGTATTAATGACATAACCCCCGCGTTCGGCAAGGGTTTACTGTATTAGGATCATGAATTTGTTTGTTCTTTTGATTTTGTAATTTGTAATTTCTTCTTTTGATTTCAAATTTGTACATTTCTTAGAGAGAACAAGTTACGTGATGGATTTGTCATATTTATTTAGCCTATATCTGTTTTTTTCATTTCAATAGTCCAAAGTACGTAACTCAAGTAGTGTCGATCAAGAACATCAAGTGAAAAGATTTACAAGGCGTTTTGCTTATATGGATTATGTAAATCATGGAATTGGGAAATTTTCCCAAATGGTTCTGGTGTTGTTGTTCTTAATCACACAAATTCTGATGAATGGAAGTGATTACTGGCTTGTTACATGGTAATATATAAATTATATTTACTTAAAATAATGTTGAAATATTACATAAATGAAATTATATTTTCAATTGAAAAATAATTATTTCAATTATTTGAATTATCTGCATTACATTAACCTATCTTAAATAATAGATTATAGAAACCTATTAATAATAGATGAATATATAGTATATTGTTTATTATTCACCAAAAAAGTATATTCCGCAGCATCGCTTACAAAGTTAAACCTTTTTCTGCTTACTAACTCTATAACCGTTTTACTTGCTCAGCTGCGGAATATACTTTTTTTGGTGAAGAGAATTTTTCCAAGTTCAGAGGTTAAAGTATACTTCACTTTAAAAATTGATTTTAAGTCTTGTACGTTCGTATTGATTCTTGTTAAAATATGTGCTATGACACAGAGAGGCGGGCGCATCAAGCGGCATAATAAGGGGGCAGCATAAGTAGCGAAATCAAAATACAATTTGACATTTAACAAGCGGCATTTCGAAGACTTGCATTATACTGAGAAAATCTACTGTCCTCATGATTGTTCACTTCTTTTCCAGGTTTGAGACGTCAAGTATATTCTCTTTTTTTTTCCCATTAACTAGTTTATAAAATATATAACTAGTTTATAAAATATTTAAAATATATAACTAGTTTATTTTCCCATTAACTAGTTTATAAAATATTTGATTACTTTCTGATATATGTTTCATTTATGAATTTTCTGTGATTTTTAATTAATGAAAACACTATCATTAAGAGATGACAAGTTTTTATAAAAGTTTTTCTTAAAGAATATGGTATATCATTTCTTGATTGTTTTTCTATTTTCATATATTTTATATAATAATACTTTATACAAGCTATGTTTGCATCACATCAAAAATACCAGGTCTAATGCAATAAAAGACATTACCGTACTCAAAGTTGTTATTCGTCTCATCAAAATAATACTCTCCAGAATCAATATACAGATTCTATCATTCAATAAATTTTTCCGGTATGTCCTTTAAGTTATTTTTCGGATTGCTTAGATAGTTTTAACGTCTGCATAACGACCTCTTAGTGCTCTTGTTGATCTTGGGAAACAGGCAAAGTTACAGTACAATTTAGCCAGGGAATACGCTGCATACGTCACTATGATGTGTACATCATAGTGATTTGACGATGTGCCAGAAAATAATGGATTAAATGCTAAGATTGTTGTGTCATGAAACGATCATCTATTCGAAAATTTTGCTATGGATAATATTGCGACTTCGTATATTTCTTTTAATATTTGGTAGGTTTTTTTTCTAATTGATTTAACAAGCTTTCAACACAAACAAGTATGCACTCTTTGCTGTTCCATTGCTAAGAATGAAACGGTAGGCGAACATTTACTATGAGTCATTTAATACACAGCTGTCATGCATCGGTACCAATATAAACCGATTTTATGCTGTTATCCTATTGGCCAATGGATTCTGTATTCTAGCATACATATTATAATTATTTATCATTAATATTGAATACGTCATGTGATATGTCCTCAAACATTTTTGAACATAGATTTTGTATATTCAATTTAATATGGTATTATAATTTTTACATTTTCAGGACAAGCCAAGAATTTCTTCATGTTAGCGAAAAAGAAATATTTGAAAATTGCAAAATGAATTCCGAAAGCTTTAATAACAGTAACTGCAAAAATTCAATCGTTTCTCGTATAAACGAAAAATATAATATATATATTTATTCAGGATTGATAATTGGATTAATTCTCTCATCTGTGATCACAGCCATAGCTTATTTTACCATGTGTGTTAAATCTTCAATCAAACTTCACAAAAATATGCTTCATTCTATTATTCGTACTCCAGTATCGTTCCTTGATAATAATCAAACAGGTAAGTAAAATTATTGTTTTTTAAATTGAAAAAGAAATTGTATTAACAAAAAGTATAACGAATTTATTTAAAATATTTATTTTATATATAACTTAAAAATATATTTTATTTGAACTAGAGATTAGTACCAAATACAAAACCTGATTTTAAATGTAATCATACTACAGGTAAAAACTTAAAGAGGTGCTTCAAAGGCTGAATAATCACTAATATTTTAGTGAATAGATTAATTGCTTTATTCCTAATTTCCTGTTGTGTATGTTTTCTTTTACTGTTTCAATATTTTTCCAATATCATTTTTAAAATTGATATGTACTTCAAAAATTGTTATATGCTTCGTTTCTATTAAAATAAATAATGAAACATGCATTTATCATTTTTCTTTGTAACATATTAATCTTGTAATGTAGGCCTATATAGTATACTAGAAAAAAATTGAAAACTTTTATTAAATTAAATCGACAATTATTCAATTGAATTACTTATTTATGAGTTTAATTAGAAAAATATAACAGAGATTCATTAATTGCAAATTTCAGAGAAATTTTATAATTAACACTCGATTCTTTTGTTATTTAAATGAAACTTTCAATAAAGTTTCCCATCTGACAAAAACAAAAACCTAGGATTAATCCTATTTTTTTTCTTCTGAGATAAAGGGACTTGTTTTAGTAAAATTAATATATAAAAAAACACTTAATGCTAACACAATTGCATGTTCTTTACTTTATAACAAATTCAGTTAAAATTTCAAAAGTAGAATATAGCGTTGTTTTTAAGTATTTATATTAAATGAGTGAAAAATGGAATTTATTATGGAGAATACTAATGCATACAATTTATTTTCCCTAATAAATATTTGGTTATACCTGAAATATTAAAATGAATCCAAGTTTTATTTCTTATATAGATCAACAGCATATGGAATAGAAATACTGTAGTTTCGAAAATGTTTGAAATCTGGAGTCCAACTTCTCATGTCATTTAGAGAATCAGTCTCAATTATTTCTTGATTGAACGAAATGTTATATTCAATAAATCCATAATAAGTTCATAATAGATTCATTGCATTATAGTCCTTCTCTGATCGATAGAAGAAAATAATTCAAATAACACCTACAGTTCATTAGAAAATTTTTATATTGAAGCCAGAATTCTACTATAGAAACATATAAATTAATTAATTTAGAATGCAGTGGATTTATTCATCTCGATTTTATGAAAGATTTTAAAATTATTACGGAAATAAATGTTTCCTACATAGAAACGGCCCACAGAAAATGTAACAAAACTTAAAATATCAACCACAAATATTATGGAAACCTGTAAAACTGCTAATTAAAATAAAAAAGAGATGCTTTAATTTATATAAATAATTAAAATTAAATAATTTACTTATAGTCAGTATATTGTATAG
Source organism: Olivierus martensii (assembly GCA_000484575.1). Taxonomy (NCBI): domain Eukaryota; kingdom Metazoa; phylum Arthropoda; class Arachnida; order Scorpiones; family Buthidae; genus Olivierus; species Olivierus martensii. Next base: position 45,922 of record AYEL01050413.1, on the reverse strand, counting down.
TTTATTTGGTAAATATCAGTAATATTGATAATGAACTTAGTAGGAAAGGTGATTTGCACAGCTGTAGTCTAGTACTGTGACTATCTAGTGATCTATTGTGCAATCCTAACAAGACTGATCTGTAAGAAATTCATATTAAACATTACAACATATGATATCTTTCTGAATAGAATCATAAAAGATGATCTGGTATAGGAAATTACAACCATAAAACATTATAACTTACTTGTTAGTCCTAAAAAGGCCATAAATCCATATAATTTGTGAGGAAAAATTTCATCTCTCCCTGATATTATCTACATCGGAATTATCAATAATTCCAATTAAGTGGAAATGGTATAAAACATTATAACTTACTTGTTAGTCCTAAAAAGGCCATAAATCCATATAATTTGTGAAGAAAAATTTCATCTCACCCTGATATTATCTACATCGGAATTATCAATAATTCCATTTAAGTGGAAATGGCCCCCAAGATAACAATACTATATAAGAGTTCTATAACATTTATTAACTCCTTATTTGACTTTTATACAATACACGCAGTTCTTTTAATTGTTTAGTTCTATATACCGAAGAGCATAAAATGACAGGTTTTGCTTTGCTTTGTCCATTTTTGTATTTAATAAAAGTAAGTTGATTAATCCTGTGGAATAAATCAAGTTATCATAACATTTCACTTTCTCTAAGGAATAAATATTATCATGTTTTATAATTAAAAATTCTCTAACTAAATTATCACATAATATTATTATTGAATTTTCTAAACATTTCAACTTGAATTTTATAAAACTTATTAGTTCCGCATGAATTAATAATTTTTTTTTAATTAATAAAGGTAAAATACTGAACAGGTTTTCTAGAGATTTGGGGATCATAGACCAACAATTGCCGATTACGAGTTCAGTATTCTTGAATGTGAGTTTTCAAATTAAATCATTCTAATTATGAATTATTTCAAAATATAATAATCTTTTTTTCATACATTTTATAATAAACTATATATAATATTTATCGGTTAATAATCTTTATTTTTCTTCTGTCGTTTTATGCTGATTTGCAACTAGCGCTTAATAAGTATTCCAATAAGCAGTAGAAGTTTGTCACATCTAAGTATTATTCTCTGTCGTAATATGCATAATATGTTTGTGCTAAACGTTGATGTTGCCAAAACGATAGCAACATTAGTCCTCATCTCAGGCAACACTCATAGGTGAGTCAACTGGAAGGCTGAAAATGAGTTTCACCGGACTCCTCCTGAAAAATGGGTTAGCTGGATGCCGAATGACAAAGAATTCCCTTATGATCTTGGAAAATTCCGGAACATATACCTCTAAGTTTTTCAAGAAGGAGAACATATACCTCTAAGTTTTTCAGACCCAGTCCACTGAATCCCATCCTTCAATCTTCCAGTCAACTGTGTCACAAATTTTAGTTAGCCTGTGGTAGACTCTAAAAATGACCGCTGCCAGGAAAATTATATTCCATCAGCGTTAAGGCGGTTTAATTTAACATTAATTTTTCATATATTACAAACAATTATGTATTTATTTAGCAATTGTTTTATTTTTATCTGAATATATAAGATAACCCCCGTCTTAAATTTATTTTTCTATCAAAATTTCTTTGTTTATACATGAGTATGCATAATACTTCTCTTTTTAATAACATTAATTTTTCATATATTACAAACAATTATGTATTTATTTAGCAATTGTTTTATTTTGATCTGAATATATAAGATAACCCCCGTCTTAAATTTATTTTTCTATTAAAATTTCTTTGTTTATACATGAGTATGCATAATACTTCTCTTTTTAAGCATAGAAACTATTTAATATAAATTATAGAAAGGATGATTAATTAAACTGTTGGATCGTATACAATATATGCATACTGTTGTATGCATATATTTTATAGGAAAAAAAAGAACATAGAAATTAATAATCAAGTGATTTTAATTAATTAACTGAAAAGCATAACATGAAAACAAAATTATCATAACATAAATCTTGGTGTAGGTCGTGGTCAAAATTATCATAATTGACTTTATTACTGAATGTAATCATCTAACATAAAAAAAGACTTTTAATATTTAAATTTGCAGGATATTCATTGCGTGAAATTGAATTTAATATTTTATTCCCAAATAAATATATACTACAGAAAATGTTTAGCATTTTCTCATCTTCAAATATAATACTTCTCATCTTCAAATATAGGCCCTAATCACATAAATTCATTTATTTCGTAATTACCATAAATGTTTCTTGGCATTTCTCTTAAAAATGAATAATTTAAACATCATTAGTTTTCATACTTGTCATTAGCACAATATTCTTTCAATATTTTACAAAAAAGCATTTTTCACGTAGAAGTTTGATTAACATCTAGTTGTCCGATATTTTGTTTTAGCTGATTTTTTATATGACACTAATCTGATTATCTGTTTGCTGCTCTGTTGTATTGAATTTACAAAAATTAAACATTTTTCAACTATTTCGCGATGGCTTGCATAAATTTGCAAACAGCGATCATGATATCAAATTGATGAAAGTAATGTACATGAGATGTTATCCGCAAGAACCTAAAACAGGCTTTATTATTTCTAATAAAAAGTTGATATAAAAACATATTCATTTTGTTATTTAATTCAACAAATTCCTTATTAAATATTAAATTTCTCTTTGTACAATATTTGAAAATATCGGGATAAAAATATTGATATTCAGTCAATATGGAAATAAATATAAAATGAATACAAAAATATCCATGTATACGATAAATGTACCGATGTTTGTAAAGAATTTTTTCTGTTATAAAATCTGCTCACATCATAACATTTCCTCTAAAAACTCCGATTACGTTTTTGCGTATAGAATATAGACTATGGCGATGTTACTTTCGTCAAAAATGATATCAAATTGGGGTAATGGGCATGCTTGATAATGAAACTCAGCAAGATTTGAGGTCAGTTTGATGTAATTTTTCACGAAATAATATACGGCATATGTTTACAAAGAACATAAACCGAGCATAAATATGTTAGAAAACTTGACAAATTGAACATAAAACTGTCTTTTTTTTGAATTTTTATAAAGGGAAATTCTGTTATATGTAATTATTTAACGTTTTCATTTATTTTTAAATCATACCTGTTGACTGGTTTGCCAATAAAAATAACTGCAACAAGTTATTTAGAAAATCCTCTTTCCGTTGTCCCTTCGACAAAAATATTTACGAAATTGAAAAAAGGACTTCAAAAATGCTTAGCTCTACTCCAATGTTTTTAAAATTTTCGAAGTCATGAAACACTTTAATCATAAAAGAATTTTTCAGGAACATTTATATAAAAACGACAAAATTAATATAAAAAATATGAAATGGTTTTAGGTGAAATGGTTAAAGGTGTGAGCATAATTTCCAACGAAAGGTATTTTTAAAATATGCATAAAGCAAATAAAAAGTAATAAACAGGCTTAAGGTAACCTATCAATGAAATTATTAACAAAAGTCATAAATAAAAATTGTAAGTAATACTAATATTTTGATTCGGCTGTAATAGTTTTATTAATATTTCTACCTCTTTTATATTTATTTCAGTTTATTTTATCAGTTGCCAGTAAGTAGACATTTTCTTATACCTAATATAAATGAATTAGACATGCATTTAAAATACATTAATCTACTGGTTATCTGTGAAATTGAAAATACTTTCTATGTAATACGTTCAATCTCATTAAATGTTTTTCATACTTAAATTACTCAATTATAATATATAAAAATACGTTAGATATTTTATTTTAAAGAACAAGTGTACAAGTTCTATACAAGTTAGAACAAGTAGACAAATGTATTATTTTCGAAGAAATATATTTATTTAGTTCAATTTGACATAGCTTAATATTACAATAAGAAATATCGTTATTTCGGTACTAGAGTGAAAAATATCGGACCTTCAATTATGCGATTTCTTCAAAGCGTTAATTATTGAATAAATGATTGCATTTTTTAAAGTTGATGATATCTTTTTTCTTTTATATAATGCGAAAAGTAATATTTAAGATGGATAATATTGGCGATAGACACTTATTGTTTTGTTTCTCGAATATATAAATGAAAATCAAATCAGTGTTTCGGTCTGTAAGAGGTTATCCATAATGATATCCAACATATTGATTTTGAAACAATATGCTGATTCGTACATAAATTTTTTATAAACTATTACTTAAAATAAATTCAGAAAAAAGAGTGTCAATTTTCAAATATTTTCATAAGGAAGAATGAAATATGCACTAACAGTTTCTAAAACGAAAAAAATCGATTTTACTTTGCAATTAAACATTTTTTTTAGATGAGTTATAATCGAAATATTTTAGCTATAATTAGTTCGATAATTAAACAAATAAAAGATAGGATATATCCTATAAACAGAAGGGCGAATGGACTTAGAAAATCTTCTATAGTTAATGGACGAATCTCAGAAGTGGTTTGTTTTTCAATGCGATGTCCATGATTCTCAAATTTACCAACTATTCCAGACTGAAGCAGTCGAGATAATCTGTAACAGAAAAGAAATTAAATTGTTTTAAATACAGATTTATTAATTATTCTTGAAACTAAAAAATGTAAATAACATATGTGCAAATTAACAAACTATGCATAAAAGAATTTTTCAGGAACATTTATATAAAAACGACAAAATTAATATAAAAAATATGCATGCAGTTCTTAACTGCATGCAAAAAATAAGTAAAAAGGATAGACATATTCACATATTTCGTCATTTATATTTTGGGAAACTAGTTAAAACCCCTGCTTTATGCCATGAAATTTGGAAAAAATTATCATATGCAAAATAGAAGTTACTGATTTTTAATAATAACAGAGGACATAAGAAATCTAGATACAATAGAAATAAATTCGCTAGTTGAAGATATTCTGTAATATAAAAAGGCTTTTTTCTCTGCTTGCGATAGCAGCGATGAACAGAAAAATAAAATAATTTACAATATTTGGCAACTGTGTATCAATTTGTAAGATATTTTTCAGTTATTTATATTGTTTATGAAAAATAATTTCCAATTGTTATAAAAATAAGATTGTATATTTATGATGTAGAGAAAAGTAACACAATTTTTTGTATGGTTATTATGTCTATATATGAAATTTTATAGGAATATAACGACCGTGTTATACGAAGGTTACCTGAAAATATATAATCACTGTTATAAATAATATTTTATATATATATTTTTTATTTTAGGGCTTCATCAATAATATTGGAATGATTGTTTTGCAAACGATTATCTATCCATACCTGATTATTCCATCAGTTATTCTATTAGTTTTAATGTTATCTATTTGGGTTTTCGTCATAAGGACTGCAAAAGATATTCAACACTTGGAAGGAACAAGTATGTATTAAATAATTGAAATATAAATAGCTGATGAAAGAAAAATATTAAACAGTTTCTAGGAGACTCTTTCTTAAATTTCGATATAAATATATATTTCTATAAAATTAAATTACAAATAAATTCTAATAGTTATATAATATTGGAATGATTGTTTTGCAAACGATTATCTATCCATACCTGATTATTCCATCAGTAATTCTGTTAGTTTTAATTTTGTCTGTTTGGGTTTTCGTCATAAGGACTGCAAAAGATATTCAACACTTGGAAGGAACAAGTATGTATTAAAACATTGAAATATAATTAGCAGGATGAAAGAAAATATTATTCAGTTTCTAGGAAACAATTACTTAGATTCTATATATGCGTAAATTTCAATGAAATAAAATTACCAATAAATTCTAATAGCTATCAATATATTTAATAGCACGAAGTCCAATTTTCTCTCATCTAAGTACCTCACTCTATGGACTCACGACAATAAGGTCCTTCAAAGCTGAACAGAAATCCAAAATTGCCTTCGATAAGTATCAGGATAAAAATACTTCATGCAAATTTCTCAGAGGGTGTTTACTTATGTGGGATATTCAAAACATGCTTATTATTTGCATTTTAAATGTCACAGTAACCATTTTCACATTGTTTCTAATATCAGAATGTAAATAATATTTTTAAAGATTTATTTGATTTATTTTTTGTATAAAATTACATTTAATATAAAATTTAGTCATTACAGGAAGCGAAATTGGACTTTGTATTTGCTATGCCATAACGGCATTCTTCACACTATTCCGCTTGTCAACTGTTGGTATTGAAATGTACATACAGGTAATTTTTCTTAATATATGGCTTATAAACCTAACTATGATCTATCTAAAAAATAGATTAATTTTAAATTATATTTACATAAAAAATGAAATAGAATCATGTATATGTGTAATCGAAAAAATTGAAGTTTATACATTCATTTCATTAGAGAACACAGTATTGCATTTATTCTTCACCAATATTATCCAACTATAATACTTTTTTATCTTAAGATATAGGAGAAGATGGGCAAAAGTGAGACAAGGGGATACAGTGAGACACCACAGTTTTGAAATGTTTATTGCTGACTACCCAGTAATGCTATCTGTTACAGAAAGCTACAACCATAACTTTATATACCACATGCTTTGCAAATGGCGGCCATGTGCTGAAGCTTGGTTTGGAGCACCAGTTGAAAAGTTATAAGAGAAGTAAATTTTTGATCATGTCCTTCTGTTCATGTGGATAGATAAATATTTGTCAGGTAAACATTGCAGTGACACTATCGAAAAGAATGGATGATGTACATATTTTAGCAGTTGTCGCAGTTTTGTATTCGGATTATATAAGAGGAATTTTCCAAAATGACAATTAAATCTTTATGGGGAACATTGAGATACTCGTTGCTGGAATATAATGGGAATCTCTCTCTGTACATCAGTAATATTTTTGCCAATTATTCTATATTCAAACATTTGATAAAAATATAATTTTAAACAAACAATTTGTCAGAGGGGCATAAATTTCCCCAGCAATAATTCTAACATATTTTTTGCAACTAAAAAATGCCAATGAAATTGAAAAAAAAAAAGATAGTTATTGGCATTTTTTCTGATAACAACATGCGGAAATCAGAAGTGATTATGTTTTCCTGAAGTTTTTATTTTCTCGAGATTCGGGAATTCCAGAATTAGTAATTTATTTATTTCTCGAGATTCGAGATTCCGTTTCGAAAATCCTCGAGAATCTCAAGACTTTTATTAAAAAGTTTATTTAAAAATATTCCTGTTTTAATAAGGATAAATACAAAATGAGGCTGAAAAAAATCGTGCAAAATGAAAATAAATAACATTGGGTTGTTTTATATTTGTTTTATTTAATATTTGAATTATATTGAAAAAATTGGGTTACATATCAATATTATTGAAAAAATAATCGTACAGGTGTCCCTCGCTTTACGCGATTAATTGGTTTTATAAAGTAATCGCGTAAAGTGAGTTGAATTTAGTATGGCTGAGATAGGGGTTTTTCAGAAGGATAAAATTGAAAACTTCACATCTGTGAGCAAAAGAAATTGTAAAGAAAGAATTATTTAAACTTATAAAAAATACACAAATTTTAATGAGTGAATGATTGGATGAATGAATTTAACTAATACATTGTCATAAACATCTAAACACTACATACTTCTGAGTGTCTTCAATCCGATGATAAATAGACTGAGTCTGGATCACCTCTCTCTCGCTCTCTTGAATTCCTGGGGTGATAAGATGATAATTTTCAATATTTTTTAATGAAACAGTCGAGACTCAGCTAACGGGCAGCATTCTTCCACTCTCAATAAAAATTTTTGTAGCAGGCCAAAGAATTCTAAATTTCTCTCGCAATTTTGGCATTTCTAATCTCATTAGGATAATTTTCTTCAATTGTTTCGATGACATCGTCATTGTGTTTAAAAAATTCAATCATTTGTTTTGTTGAATGTTGTTTGAGGCTCCTAAGCCAAAGCAACAAAGGGCTCCTAATTTCTGCAAATGAAAAACAGCATCATTCATATTGTTTTCCATTTCCAAAAGCTATTCTTTAGTGCGCTCTGATGAGTGGGATTCGAGCAGTTCATCCACATTTGTCTTATATACGTGAGACAATTTTTAAACAATTTTTTTTTTAATTTAAAAAGTAATTTAATTTTTTAAAATCGCGTTATAGCGAAAACGCCTATAACAAGGAATACCTGTATTTGTTTTACAATTACTGAGCTTTTATTAAAATAGCTTTTCAATATACACAGGTCAGCTGGATGGCCGCTTAATAAAGTTGTAGTTTGGTTTACCGCCCTGAAGGATCCTGGTTCAAATCTTGGTCTCACACCTCCAGTGTTTCAGGAGGGGTCCGAGACTGGTCTATTGAACTCCATCCTTCAACCATCCGGTTGATCCCATCATGGGGCCAGCCTGTAATGGGCTATAAATGGCGCCGCCAGATACAGTATATACCTTGTGCGATATGGCTGCTTATCCTACCTAACCTAACCAATACACACAGTTTATTCGTTTATCTGCTAAACGAGTCCTGGTTTCGTCACAAAAATTTCTGAAATGGATTTTTTGGGCCCAAACGTATATAGGCCTATATCAGTTTTTAGTCTACATACTGCTTACTTTATATGTCATATATTTAATTATCTAGAGTTTCGATTCCAAAAGATACATCTTTTAGGAAAGGTTTACAGCTTTAGACCCTTGAAAGAACTGTATAGTCGTGACTATTGAGTAAAGATGGAAGCTCTTAAGAATAATTGAGGACTAGATATTCACTCATATCCTCTGAAACTCTACACCAGATCACACTACACTGTATTTCCTATTTACCATAGATGACAGTAGACGTAATTGTTACACCGATTAAATTGCTGAATGAGTAAAAACCAGATATTTATTTTGCCTTTATTATATAAATGCACAAATATGCTTATGGCATAAGATTACAGGTCTACAATAAGAGAAATATTTAAAATTACAATTAAAATGAATGATTTTTGTACAATTTATTGACCTATGTATTATTTTAGGTTCACATGCCCATTTAAATATTATTTTTTGATTTAATTCAGATAATTTTTTTAAATATAATGTTAGTAAATGCTACACACCAAAGTAATTAATGTATCGTAATGAAATATTTTAGATACGAATTCGCAGAATATGTTAATTCTCGAGATTTATATGAATTTTTCTTGAGAATCGGGAATCTCGAAATAATAATAATATAGCATTTACAAATTTATTTAAACGTTTGCAAATACTTTTAAATCTTTTGCAAATATATTTAAACTTTTGATGTACATTCAAACTTTCGGCTACGAACAATTCAACAAAATGGTGAGAAAAAGTAGTGAATAAACGAGTATATATTGATATATTAAAATGCAGTGGCGTTACTAGAAGGTATGGTGGGTGTAGCCTCATCTGGTGACATCATCGTGGGGTGATACCCAATATTTTGAAACATATGTTAAAAAATGATATTTTTTCAAATTTACAAACGTGGTTAAAAGGAGCTAATAGTTTAAATTTAGTAAAATAGTCGATTTAGTCAAAGATTTAAGAATTCATAAGGGATATCATTTATTATTGAAACCTAAATGTTAAAACCATATACAGATGTAAAGGCTTGGTAAGCAGTAAAAAAGAGCTTAAAATTGTAAAATTGAAAAAAATTATTTTTCACACTTAAGTTAAAAATAATTTTTTAACATGCATGTGAAAATATTTGGTGTCACCCAGTTGATGTCACCTGGCTTAACCCACCGCACCCCTTAGTAACGCTATTACATTTTAATACATCAATATTAAACTCGTTTATTCACTATTCTTTCTCGCCATTTTGTTATACTGTTTGTAGCCATATCTAGTAAAATAATCAAGCAATTTGATATATCCTGTTTTCGAATCGAACTGCGTCATTAAATAATTATCAATTGCGTTATTTGATATCGATTCGAATTCACGACAAAAAGGAAAAAGCGTCATTTGATATCGATTCGAATTCACGACAATAAAGGAAAGGGGGGGATTTTCCGACCCCACAATAAGTATATTTAAATATTTATACGAATATTATAGATAAAAAGAAAATTCAAGTTATTAATTACTTTCGAAGAATTACTTCCCTAGTGTAAGATAATAAGATGACATTAATTATTTATAATGTCTGAAACTGAAGAACAACATCCTTTCCACTCAGCTAGTCCGTTATCTGAGCATTTTTTTGGTAAGTATCATTTTATATTTTTATGCAACTTTTATTTTTCTACGTAATAAAATACTGAAGAAAACAGTGAAAATTTCAAAATTTTTTCATATATATTTTATTAATGCCGGATAACTTATTGCATATATTAACCACTTACTTTTATTTATATCGATATACTTAACTCGATTATGTATTAATTCATAACAATATAATGTAAAAATAAAAATAATTCTTTCCTTTTTAGCCTACTTTCCGAAGAAATGTGTTGTATATAACAACATGTGAGAATGTTACGTCTCCCAATAATTATTAATGTTCAGAAATTAATTTTTGTTGAATTCAGTAGTAATGATCTACTTTTAAAATTGACTTTTGCATCACTTACATTGAAAATATAATCATTTAATAATGGTGGACATTGAAACAGCTAAGGTTAGGTTAGTTTAATGTAAGCTGCCATATCGCACTGGATTCCGCTTAATTGGGACAGCCGCGTAATTGGGACAAATATCAAAGAACGGAAACCAAACAAATAAACTAATACATAATTTAAACGTTTAATTGGGACAGTATTTTTCAACCTTTTTCATTGAGTGGCACCCCTGATTGATAAAAAAAAATCGTTGCACCCTTGACCAGCGGCGGATCTAGAATCTGAATAAGGGAGCTAATGGGCCAGATGAATTTTTTGCGAAAACGAATATTACGCGCAACGCTGGGGTAAGATCTGGGGAGGAGACTCCCTCCCCGGGGAAGAAAAATTTTAAAAATTGACAGTTTGAAGTACCATTTTAATGCAAAAAAAGCGTTTCTACGTGTTCAAAATCAAAATTTAAGTCTATTGAAATTTGTCGAAATACCTTCATGTAAAATAATAGTCTCACTATAGTTTTTTAAATCTAGTTTTATTATCAAATATATCAAATTACACAAAGATGCGTAAATACGTAAAATAATAACAATTTCAATTAATGCGAGACCTGAGCTTGACGTGATGCACAAGTTTTTTAATTCTGGGCGGAATATTGGAGAGATACACTCTCATTTCTTCTTCGATCGTTTACAAACATTCTCTTTTATTATTCTTGATGGACATAAGAGCCGAAAATCCAAATATTTTATTCTAATTACTATGTTTTTAAATCAAACATCAAATCGAAAATAATGATAAATTCTCTATTGTGATCCGTTTTACATCATATCACTTATCGTTAATCCTAACTGAAAAGATTCGTCGATTATCGAATTTAGCCTTGAAAGTTCTTCTTTCTTTGAAAAGGGTATAAGTAAATTTCCAAGAAAATGTCTAAACTTTGTGACACCCCAATCGTGGCGCCGTGGCACCCTAAGATGCCGCGGCACTCGATAAAAACACTGGCTTAATGCATTCAAAAATTAAAGTTAAGAAATGAGATACTGGCCATCGTTCTCTTAATGTAAATTCTTGTATAATTACCTCATTGAAACTTAAGCAATATTAGTGTTGGAATAATATTACACCTTGGAACCAGTTACGATTGTTTTGAAACTATTCTCTGGTAAAATATGAAATGTGAATGACTATTATGAATTATGCGCAGCACATATATACGTCAAATATTAAATCAAAGTGAAAAATTTTATAATGAAAAACATTAAATCTAAGTGGCAAATATTAAAATTCGAGTAGAAATTTTCCTTTTATTTCATAGCGCAATAATTAGTGGAAAAATATTTATTATTGTTTCATTTTATTTTTTATTATAATAGTAATATTTTTATAGCATTATGCATATAGCAAAACTATTAATTATATTAACATTTGCAATTTTTAGGTGATATTCTTGAATTAAATTTTTGGCTCTCAATTTATTTTTATAGTGATTTAATAACACCCATTTTTCATTACTATATATTTGTTCCTAATATTCTGTTCAGTACCAAAACTAAAATTAAAAGATGTACAGAATATTTGTAAATAGACGTTACTGATTTTATTATTTAATATAATTTAAAACTAATTTTGATAAAATATAATATTTTTCGAATTATTAATCACTAAGTGTTCTAAAACAGTCGATGTTGGGATCTTTAAATTACAAATCACGCAAGTAACGTCGTATTAAAATTTGAGTTTTTAAGATAGCATATGAAAGTTATTGAAATAATTAAATTATATTTATATGAAAAATAACATTTATTATAAAATCTACATATTTACTTGATTTCTTTATTATTTTTCATGATATCTTATAACTGAAAAATCTATAAAACTAGATTGTAAAGAATTTTATTTTATGAAGTACATGCTAAAACTATTTCGCCACCACTCTCTGATGGATCTTGGTAATATTTGTGTGAATTTCATTCGACAAATATTAATGAGGAATATTTTGTAAATCTGAGAGTATATTTTCATATTTCATCTAAAATACTGATCCTTAATTAATTATTAAATAACACCAGTAATTTAATGAATCTCGATAGCAATAAATTTCATTTAAATTAATAAAAAAAAAATTGAAGATATTTCGTCTGGATCTATGAATAATTTTCATCTTATTGAGTCTGAAATATTGGCATATAATCGATTATTTTCAATGGTACATCTCAGCAGATTTACGAATTTCAAATAATTATAGATATGATTTATCTTCTAATAATAATTTGATTTTGTATAATCAAGATTTTAAATTTAGAAATAGGATTTATGATTCTCTAATATAACCAAGTAAGAACGGATTGACTCGTGTGGAACCACTTCGGCATTTCACTCTAGAGGATTCCATTCAATTCTACGTCCTTCACCATCCGGCTGACCCCTCAAACAGGGGTAGTTTACTGTAGAAAGGCTTGTTTTACTCCACAATTTAGTACTTGGTAAGTAACGACATCTGTTACCACAAATGTTAAGGCGAACATTATGAAAAGGTTAGCATGAGTATTACCTAAAAGAAGAATTTGTAAAAAGTGTCATATTGGATTTTCAGGATTTATTTTTCTTTCAGCAATTGTAATTAATTTGATGTATTTTATATCGCTAAGAGGATGTATTATTGCGATTATTTTAATGACATGTATTTAATACCATATACCTGTATTCTTTCTGCCTTATTCCCAAAGTATTCGCTTTCAAACTGCAGATTATTTAACGATGAGGATTTTCCTGTTTCTAGAGTTTGACAGTTTGAAGAGCCGACATTGAGCAGCCCGCATAGAAAAGGACTGAATATTAGATGAAGGACAATTTAGGATTAGTCAAGAAAACGCGGGAATGTATTGTCAGCCAGACTACTGTTAATTAGGCAAAGTAATAAGCAAATTTTCATTCTAATAGATATTCCGCTATCATCTGAAGAACCAGGTTTAATACAGACGTACTACGTATCCAAGTTTTTCCAAGAAAATTCGGGATTGTTCCAATAAATTGCATTTTTCACTAGATGGTGAATTCTATAAAGCGTGTGAGCTAACTGCAGAGAACACTAAAATGCTCTGCCACTTAATATGCAATATCGAAAGCGTCATAAGATAGGAAGAGAAAATAAAATAATACAGCTTTATAAACTTTCAAGTTTATTTAAAATTATATTTCTAATATCAAAACATCAATAATTTATACAAAAATAATTCATTTTTTTACACTTTTAAATAATTTTGTTATTCTCAATTTTGCCATGTTGTAGTATTGACATAAGTAAGAAAAGATAACACTAAAAAGTCTATAGTTTATATCAACGGATATCTGCAAAATATGGAATCTCGAGTCATTTCCATGTCTAAAATCTTCAGTTCTTAGTAAGAATCCATGCCCAGCCTGTTGAATCCTATTGTCGAATTTTCCAATTGACCTTTCATTGCTTATGGCCAGCTGTGATGGATATTGAAATGAACTCTGAGAAAAATATCCCCTGTGAGATTTAGCACCATAATCAAAATTTATCGAATGTTTATTGGATATCAAAAGTATTCTCTCGTGCAAATGTTTATTTCAGAAGGACTTTTAGCAGTCAATCTTTCTGATTTGTATTTTCTCACATATTACCATCACGATACATGATTCTTCAGTTTAATATTTTATAGATATTATTAAATTGCAATTAAAGTAATGGTTTATCATCATCTTTAAGGTGGCTTAATCCGTTGTTAAGAACTGGATGGAAGAAAGGAATAAAGAAAATGATTTATATAGTAATCTAAAAGATGACAATTCCGAATATTTAGGAGATCTGTTGCAAAAGTAAGTACCACAAATTAAATTTCTAAATACTGTATACTTCAAATTAAACAATTTAGGCCATGTAAAAGTTTAAATCATTTAAAACATAATATGCCATTTAATCCTTTGATAATTTTATAGATTAACAGGTAAGTTCTATTTGGATATCTTCCTCTATGTGTGGTTTTAAAAGCTAAAGTTTTGCGATATATTTACTTACTTACTATTACATTTATTTATTGATTTTATTTAATTCACAAAAATACAAACAAAGGATAAAAATATTTTAACTGTGAATAGAAATCAAGGCAACATGTTGATATCAACTCCCATTATAAAGAACTCGAAACGAGAAATAGAAGAAAACAAATTCAATCCTTGTTAATGTAATAGCAATAAATTATAAAATTTGATGGCTTTCTAAAAACAAAGCACAGAGATACTTTGTTTTTAGAGATACCATCCGGTTGATTCCATCATGGTTTTAGAGTAAAATTCCTTCCATATCTGTGCGTTGTATTTTATTAATAACTTTTTTGCACATTTTACACCTTCTTTCCAATCAGGGCGATTACTAAGTGGCGGGGCCAGTTTCAACCATGGACTGAACCAATACCCGTGGAGAGAAGCCGGATGGCGAATTTTTCGGGATTTCGGGACAGGCCCATTATCCCGAAAAATTTCGGGACCAGACCCGGGACACGAACCCGGGTCCTCCTGCCTGGCATGCCAACGCATTTCTACTCGCCCGTCCGGCCGCCTTTATTAATACTTAAGCAAATTGATTTTTATCAGCTTATTTATTTCATTATTTCCATGCAAATCAGTTTTTCAATTTTTTGCAGAATACAAAAAGCACTTTCAAAAAAAGGAAACTGATAGAAAAGCAAGTTTTAGAGCTATCGGACGATTAATTTCATCTTTACAATCAAAACGTAATATCAAATTAAAACAAAATTAAAAATTGAAATATGAATACAGTCATAAATTAAATACAGTAATTCCTAGTTTAACGCGGTTTACAATTTTATTCTCGAAGACAGCGATGGTGATTAAATATGCTATCTATTCCACCTCTAGTAAATTAATGGATTACGTGTAATGAAATGTAAGTACAAGTTTTTTATTTTTATGATTTAAATAAAAAATTTAATATTGCATATTTTCGGCCAGATGGCCGCATAAAAAAACTGGGCCCTAGAAGATCCGGGATCAAATCAGGATCCCACACCTCTAGTTATTCAGGAAGGGCCCGGTCTGTTGAACCCCATCTTTCAACCATCCGATTGATCCCATAATGGATGTTGACCAGCCTGTGATGGGCTCTAAAAATGGCTGCTGCCAGATAAAGAATATCTCCTTAGGTTTTGAAGGCTTAACCAAACAAACCTTATTGCATATTTTATTTTGTTTTTGTAATTAAAAACAGAAAATGCTTCAAAACCTAAATCCCATTTTTTGTATGAAATATGACTCTTATAACGCGAAGTTTCTGTGGAACCAATCAATCATGTTAAACGAGGGATTATTGTATATGTTATAGCCAATTCCCGAAAATCATCGAGTTCATGAAATGCTCAACCATTTCAAAAAGTGGCTATTGGCTATAAGTATTTGTCCAACATCTGAAAAGATTGCCTTTATTCTGATTTCGGAGTGTCAATGAGCACTTTTTGCATTGGCTAAAAGGATTTATCCAAAGCGAAAACACTGCTGTTATACATTTTACTCTAAAAGTAACATTAAATAAATTAATACCAGTGTATCACAAAAATTAAAAATTTATGTTAAAAAAATTTAGTCATCTTCTTTGTAGATATAACTTTTATATCAGAACCTCTTTTAAAAATTAGATGGATCAAAGTACCACAGATGAATGTTTGTTTACAAAAGAAATTGTTATCTATACAGTTTTCGAAAGGATAAAATGAAATGTCAAACACTCGGCCGTTTATATTGATGAATGCAGAGGACTGCATTAATGAGTGCAGTCCGTTTTATTGCCAGAAACATTTTAACCAACAAATATATTCGGCCATTGGCTGTGTTCATTCTACAACAACCGTGTTCAGTTCCAGACTTCAAATTTTCAATTTTTTCATGAGTTATCAGGCTCTGGCTCGTGAATCCTATTATCTATCTGCCATTATTTACCCTATTAAGCCACTAGATAAGTGAAAGACCATGGAGGGCATGGAAACGCCTTAGTATTTACCAAGTTAAAAGTAATGTAAAATTACACAGAAAAACCTTTTCATACATTTCACATATTTTAATTTCTGTAAGTAATTTATAAATGCTGTATAATATAATTAAATCAGATTAATTTGAATAATAAATTAAATAAACTTAATTTTAACTATATTCTTTATTTCATTTAAAAAATGTATCTAAAATTTTTCAGATTTTATTCTCATATGAAACAGTTTTTGTAAACATAAACAATTAGGAATGCAAGAGATGTGAATGTTTATGGCGGCTCTCTTAACATTGTTTTGTTTCTTATTCGTTCTTCCCAACAAGCATCGTCTGTTAACTGAAATTTCAACAAGATGCGTTTTGGGAACCTCTGCGTTTTTTTTTGCGTATTTTTACGCCCCCTTTCCAATCAGAGAGATTACTAAGGGGGAGGGGCCAGTTCCAACCACGGGCTGCACCCACACCCGTAGAGGGGGGCCGGATGGTGAAGGACGGGGATCATCGGGCCAGGCTCAGCACCCCGAAAAAAATCCGGGACCAGACCCTGGACGCGAACCCGGGTCCTTCAGCGTGGCACGCCAACGCGTTACCACTCGGTCATCCGGCCTCCGAACCTCTGCGTTAGAGAATTAAAGATTATTTTCCAACAATAAATAATTAAAATCATAGCAGTTTGTTCCAGTGTGGTAAAATATTTATTTTTAAAAACTGTATTTGAGGAATTGCGAATTTTAGGAATTTAGAATGATATCAAGTTTCTTTCAAAACTTATTTGCAAATATTCTAATTTTCAATACATTAGGAATTCTCTAAAACGCCTTATTTATTAGATAGAGATCACACATAATAAATACAAAAATATCGGGACAGCTAAGATTTGTAAAGAAGGTAGTTCCCCAGCTCCATAAAAGAAGGTTAGATGAGTTAAGCCGCCATATTGCGCAAGGGATATAATGTATCTGGCGCAGCCATTTATACACCAGGCTGGCCAATACCATGATGAGGTTCAATAGGCCGGGCCCGGACCCTTCCTGAAAAACTGGATGTGTGGTATTCGGATTCTCCAAGGAGATAAGCCATAGCTTTACCTCGTGACCATCCGGCCGCTTATAAAAAAAGGAACTACAGGTAAATACTTCTGTGAGATCGAACTTTAGTTTAATCATAATCCTGCATCAAATGTGTGGAAAAGCCTATATCTCTAGCTCCACCAGAATGAAGATTGAATGCAGCGAACCCGCTCATGTGCAAGAAGCTTGGAATTTGTTCTCATGCACTGTATGATGTATGGGAACAAATCCCATGGTCAAGAATGCGACGTAACCGCCGCTACCGTCTCTATCCATAGAGGGATCAAAACGCAATAGAAAAAGCGAGTATTTGCTACTTCTCGCATTACTGAAAACCTTTGTTCACGTACTACAGCAACGTAAAAGCTACAACCTGCTGAAAAGCTCAGAGAGAGTTTGAGACCTTTTCTTACCATTCATTCCTTAACTAATCATCTCATAACTACGAAGGGAAAGTAATCAAAGCCCATATCTTCTCCCTTCAAAAAGATCAGAGATAGTTTCTACTTTGTATTCCGATGTAGTTGACTTGCTGCCGTAACTGCCGCAGGTCATTATGTGGACGGGTCCTAACGACTTGCCATTGCCGAATATTGTTCGAGGTATCTCCATGAAGTTTGGAATTGTTTCTAAAGAAGCAAACTTCCTCCTGTTTGGGAATAAGTCCCCTACATTCCGAAGTTGACCACTTCTCGATTTAGGCTTCTACCTTTTTGCCATTCATATCATCAGCATGGATACACCACCCTGTGATTTGAGTTTCTATTTGAGTACTCGCGTTACGCAGAACATATAACGCGCCAATAATAGAATTGGGCTGGCAGAGACAAGGTGATGGACTGATGAACTGTAGAATATCTACTGGCTAAGGTTGGGTGCTGTCAGACTGTACAGACCCAATAGGAATTTCTTCACTTGGGATGTTGTCTAGATTATTCAGTTAAGAATTTAACTGATACGGTAGGATCTTTCTATAGAAAGTCAAATGAGGCCCGACAACAGAACGGATTTTGCTAAGTCTCTCTTACAGTTTGACTGCAGAGTCCCCAAGTCCGACTAAGAATATGCCGTAGGGACACCGGCGTAGGTTAAGCACACATATCAGGTAGATGCAGGGATTACTGAAATTTCATACCACAGAGAATCTCTTACTTGTTAGTATATCCAGACCCTATGAACGTATCGGCTTAGATGTAAAACAGATACAGCACAGTACTTGCCGGTACAAGTCCCCTCGCCGCATCAAAGCGGACCTTCTTCTGCTGAGAAATTACATACTTCCATATTCATGGATTCAATATTTATTTTGGAATTTGAGCAGTCATAATTGGGAATTGATTGGTCAAAGTCTGAGCAGAATAGATTTACATTTATATTTCGAACACTGGCTGATTTCGGTTTTAACATATACATATATAAATATAGTATATAAAGTAATTACAGTAAAATTTTTCCTATTCAGATTTCTCTGTAGCTCTAGTTAGCAAGAGAAATGATACCAAAATTTGCACATATAATGTATAAAAGATGATGACAACATTTCACTACCAAAATTTTAGTTGCAAAATCTTTGGATTGGAGTAAATATGCTGTGCAAAAGAAAATGCATGGGAAAAGATCAAAAAACGAAATAACTAAGACAAATATAAAATGAAATTTTGAAGTTTTATCTTTGTAAGAAACAGAAAGAAATGTAAATTGCCACAGAAAATGATTTCACAACTTCAAACGCATTCATCGTTTATTCAGGATTTTTCGAAGATGTTAATATTGAAATCGAGCCGCATATTTTGCGTTAATTCAAGAAAACTGGCTTTTGATACCCGCATTTATAGGTATCGGTTGCTGTGAGAAAGCGATTTATAGAAATTTTCTGTACTTTTCAGGTCTCGTATTTTCTTTACTTTTAATATAAAAATTTTAGCGTAATTCCGAATTTTTCTCAATTTTTTCAAAGGACAAAGATAAAAATTTAAAATTTTATTTTGCATTTTTATTAATTGTTTAAGTTTCGGTGCTTTTCACCATATATTTTACGTAGCAAGACCGCCAAATTTTCATATATCTGCAGATTTTGGAACACAGAAATTATTCGCAGAACTCTTTTCTCAGTCTATTGCATAGTACAGTTCAGCATCGGTAGGAAAACATCGATATTTAAGATCGATAAAACCATAGAAAGGTAACATCAATGATAAAACACATCGTGTTTTTGTGCATTGTTAATAACAACCACATTGACAGCATCTATTTCCAAATATTTTATCAAATACTTTAGTTTATTAGCTAAATATTTGCTAATACGCCATTCTTCCAATATAGAAACACACAATGTTGAAACACCCCATACCGTAATTTATTTTCCTCATTATAAAGTAGACAGTCAAGATAATGTAACTCCAATTCTGGATGTCTGTCCATGTATCAGTTATGAATGAACAAAATTTCTATTTGAACTGCTGTTTGACTATGGTTATCATATTGATATATTTATTGG
The DNA here is from genome assembly GCA_000484575.1 of Olivierus martensii. Classification (NCBI taxonomy): domain Eukaryota; kingdom Metazoa; phylum Arthropoda; class Arachnida; order Scorpiones; family Buthidae; genus Olivierus; species Olivierus martensii. The sequence goes on along the minus strand of AYEL01050413.1, from coordinate 25,759 downwards.
AAATTAATCTTTTAATAGTTGGTCGAGAAGGAATTTTGTACAAAAGTGCTATTTTCTTTACAAAATATTGAAAGTTTACAATTCGTAATTGCTTATTGTCTACAATTATCAATTGTTTATTGTCTTTACATACAATAAATATCAGATCTTGATTTACTTTATTTTCTGCTGATCCACTTGACATCAACTCCTGAATGATCCTAAACAATACAGAAATTTTTCTTTGTTTAGCTGGGAGAAGTTCAGATGATGATGGTTCGCCAATATCTTAATAACATTTTTCTTTCTTCTGCAATTCTTTCTTAACTCCAAGAACTTATATATGTTCATTTTCAAGATGACACATTTAAATTCGTGGTACAGTATTACCATTAGTTTTCAGTTCTTTTCAACAATATATGCAAGTTGCAGAATTGCTTTTATCTTTAGTAAAATGTTGCCACAGATAGCTTTCGGAGGCATAATTACTGATCTACAAACATATAAATACTTTAATATAAAAAAAGGCCCGAAGCGTTTCGAAAATAAATTAAATGTCGATGTTAAAGTGTCTTACTTGACAAACCTATTTACTAAATCATATTGCCAAATGGATTTTTCGAGTTTTCTAATGCAAAAATATAAAATCACCACCTATTTATAAAAATTTCTGCTTATAAAAATGTTACCTAATATTACTTAACAAACGTCAATTCTAATACATAAATAGAAATTCTGTAAATATCGATGTTTTAAAAACATCGATGTTCGATTCGATGTTCAACAATTATTGCATAGTATATGCCATGTAAGCTTACTTTGATTCCATTCTATTTATTAATTATAACTACGGAAAGCCCCGAATAGAGAAACTTTAATTCTATCCACCAGGTATATTAATATTTATAAATGTAAATTATTTTTTTATTAATTTATCAGTATATTCGTTCTGATTTTCTACCACAAGATAAACTACTCAACTCTCAATTAAATTCGACAGTATGCCAAGTTAATAAAAAAATTGTCATTTGATGAAATGAACAATAAATATCAGATCTTGATTTACTTTATTTTCTGCTGATCCACTTGACATCAACTCCTTAATGATCCTAAACAATACAGAAATTTTTCTTTGTTTAGCTGGTTCTCTTCAGACACAGTCTTAGCTCTCATATTATTCAATTACAATATTATTATTTTAAAATAAAAGTTACTTCTTGTTTTCTAGAATGATTTTAGAAATGCTTGGCGGGCCGCATAAACATGTTTAACAGGCCGCGTGTTGCTCATCCCTAATATAGAATATCTACCATTTACAGTCAAACCTGTTTTTGTGCGGGGGATAGGGACCGCATAAAAGAAATCGCATAAAAAAAATATCCTGAAACTTCGTAAGCAGCTATAAAATATATCGTTTGCAACACACATAAAAATAAATTTTTTATGCGGTAAATAGGGACCGCATAAAAAAGTCCCACATAGAAAATATGTAATTCAAAACCTCAAATACCTCGCGATGTAGCTAGAAATTGTTTATCCACAACGGAAAAATTGAATTTACACACAGGAACATTTTTCATTCAAGAAGTATACATTTTTTTAGTACGTTCATCATAGGACGGTTATCAGCTACTGTTATTAGTTGGCACAGTGTGTACAAGTACAGTAATATCGGGTGGGCCATGTGTTGGATTCTTTTTGAATTTGCATGTTATTTTGACAACTTTCTGTTGTTTTCTTTTTAAATTTCATTTTTTAATTAAATTTTATTCATAATATGCATTTGATGGAATTTTTTTAATCTGCCGCACAAAAAAAAATCGCACATAAACAATCGCACAGAAAAGGACCGCATAAAAACAGGTTTGACTGTATTTGTGAAACATTGAAACGATTCATGCCTCCTCTGTATATTTTGTTATGCTGCAAGTTTTAAACTTTCTTCGAACTAAAGACCTCTGCTTGGGTCCTAATATTCTCTTTTCATGTAATTTATGAAAATAAATCATAATTACAAAAATTTAAATTTGGCATCTAATCCTGAAGCAATAATTGCCATCTTTTTCGTTGATCAGAGTGAGATTCAACGTTTAATCACGCGATTTAAAATAGCTAAATTAGAACAACATCAAAAGCTTAGTATTCCTTGAAGCATCCACTACACTCTACATATATCCATTTTTATTTATACTGATATTATTACGATTAATAACGATACTTCAAAATATGACTGCAGAAGTTTTGATGAAAATTTTAACATTCACTCGGAACTTTTCAATTACCCATGCGAGTAATATTTGACCAGCAGCTATGTTAATAGCAATTTTTTCAGAACTATACATACTTTTTATATATTAAATATTGTAACAAATATATAATAAAATTATATATAAAATCAAATATAGCTGTTACTTAAAGATAAGACAAAAAATCTTACAAAGTTTATACTTTTCTGAATATATTCTAAATGAAATAACTTCACAGCAAATTTTCTAAGTTTACTGATATCTTCAGTAAATACTTACGATTGCTAAATAAATTAAAGTAAATATTTAAGAACAATTTATTACTGTTTTTATAAAAATAAAGCTGGCTAATTAGAGTTTGGTTTTAATTCAAATTTCAATTTCCATTTGCTATTAATCTGTAAATTTTGAAACAGTATTTGAAAGAAATTGATTCTGATAGATGTGAGATCCTGAATTGCCTAGGATTCTCATTTCAGATTCTGGCATCACGAGCAGTTTTTTTGTGTTGCTGCAACATATTAAATGAATAGACACATGGATTTACTGTGATCTGAGATCCGAAAATAGAAGGAAGATATTAGGAGCATAACAGACACTACATCCATTTCTATAACAGAATAAATATCTATTAGAAGAAGAAAAGAAGAGTACAGCGATTGAAAATGAGACTCTCAAATTTAAATGTATATTATACGAAAAGGGAGAAAGGAGCAGATGCCAAAACGTTGTGAAATACCACAGCCCACTTAAGACGTATCTGGAGAGACTTCATACGTTGAATTGACTGTGATCCATTTCCGTCCTTGCTCCTTTTCTGGTGGCTGTCTTCTCCCCGTATCCCAGAGCCATTCCTTTCTTGTGAGTACTCCTACTGTGTACGTTCACACAGACACGGTCGTGTCTGTTTTTTTCTTCTCTGTCCGTTTATTCTCCACTTCGTCGTAAATCGTCGTATTTATTTTTATAGCAAGCGGAAACTTAGAACATTCACAAAAGTAGTAAAAATTTTGAGAACCAATCCGAACTGCCCTTATGGAGATTTTTTCCTTTCGATAAATAAACTGTAAATAGAATAGATAGGAAAAGGGGTTAGATCATTTTTCAACAAGAGGTAATTAAATCGCAATATAGAAAACAACGGTAATGTGAGAACTACGATGTTTAGAGAAAAACGACAGAGTCGAAGAGTCGATTTGTTGATATCGGACGAACGACAATTGTTAGAGAGTGAGATAGTTGGGATTCAAAATTAAGGAAGAAAATGAAAAAACCATGGTCCTTACCGCCACTTGCGTCTAACCAGGACGGAGTGTAGATGACATTCATCCTAAAAAAATATGATTCGAAGAAAGAATATAGAGGAATAATTACTTTTCTCTTCAATTACCACCCTAGAGGATCCGGATTCCACATCTCGAGTTTTCAAGATCCGGCCTGTTAAACCATCCTTCAACCATCTGGATAATCCATAATGAGTGTTGACCAGCCTGTAATGTGCTCTATAAGTGGCCGATGCCAGGTATAAAATATCCCTCGTGAGATACGGCAGCTTAATCTAACCTAAATTGATCTAACCTTTCTCTCTAAGATATGTCCACACGACCCAAATCGCACAGCTCTGTCTCCTGTTTTAAGTTAAAAATTATAATTCTCTTCTTATTCTATAAATAGGTCAGTTTCTTCTATGACGTTAGTTAATTTATAGGATAAAACAACTAACGTCATAGAGCTAATGACGTTATCTGTTTATCATATTGTTGCATCATATTTTTATTTTCTTACTATTTTAATAAATATGTTAATTTGTTTATTAACTTATTCTCCAAGTTAATTCTCCTATTCTGGAATCTTACCTCACTTATTCACGATCCTATTCAAAAACACAATAATATTACGAACTACAGTTTTTCCAATTATCCGTTTCGAAATCCTTACAAATCTTAAAACACTTGAAAAAATATTTTTCTCTCATTAATCAGAAATTATTGACATATACTTACTACATAATGTGCAAAAATATTTCTATTACAAATGAGAAATATCATAAGGTGGAGTAGGATAAGTGCGTTAACAGGCTAAATGCGTACACTACTTCTTTTTATTATAAGATAAGCAAAATTTTGCTAGTTGATATTTTAGTAATCTACTAGTAACTAATCTATTATTGAAAAAAATGGGTAACTAAAAAACTAAACAACCTATCTTAATGAAGTAAAATGCATTTTATAGCAAATTTGTTCATAATTCTGCTCTTTCCCGGTAGAAAAACCACTCTGTACTTACCCCACTTCACCTTACATCACAGAAATATTATTGGTATTATCAAATATGTTTAATTCTTAATTAAATAAATTTTAAATTCGGTTATATTCGTTTTAAATGAACAAACAGTAAATTAATTTAATTTAATTAATTTCGTTTTAAATGAACAAACAGTTAATTTTAAGTTTCAAAAAATGAGCCCAAAACGATGTCATAACGATCACAAATATAAATAAAAGTTCTTATTCACAGCAAGAATCAGGGCATAGTTCATTGAATCTTGTTGTCCACTAAACTCTGACCTAACAGATGTGTTAGCTGTCTGCAATGGGATAGATAATTTACTAGCGTTTGATTGGAAAATCATTTTTCACTCCACAAGAGCTTATATTTTTAATATTATTTTCCAATCAGTGATGACTAGAAGTTGTCGGGTCCAATCCCCGACTTCAACAGATTCCTCAATCCTCGTGTAGAGAAATCAGTTTGACTGTAAAGGAAAGTGATTGGTAGATCGGCCAGAATCTTTATATAAGTTTTCTGAAATGTAAGATTCGAAATTGATCCCAATCCTCAGGAAGAAAATTAGATAAATTTCCACCCACGCAACCAATCCGGAGAATTATAAATATTGATGTAAATATTAAAAGTAAATAAAAATATTTATATGAATGTACATTGATTAATATATTTTAAATTACTCTTTACAATGATTTAAATCTGTTTATTAAATAAAAATTTGTTGACTATAAACAGATAATCGATTTTAGTTTGGAGAAAAGACTGGGTTATAAGACTATTAATGATTTTCCTGATTCATACAATTAAGAATAGGTAACATTACTAGATACCATTAAAAAATTCAAATATTTTAATTAAAAATTTTGGAAAGCAATCGGCCAGCAACCGTTTGACATCTTGGTACAAATTCTTAAGGAATATTTCATTTAGAAAACAATTCGATGAAAAAAATTTTCCTGCACTATATACACTGTTGCTCACAAACTAAAAACTGTTATTCGGACAAAATTATTGTAGATTATTGCAATAATATTCTGTATAAAGGTAATAAATAATAATTAAATTTTAAAACACGAAGATTGTATTTTTATATTAAATTTAAAATTACAGATCCGGTTTCTAGCGCCTAGTTGAAAGTGACAAACATTTTGGCCGGAGCTGTACATACAAAAGATTTAAACAGATTGGCAAATGCTATAAAAAATTCTCGAGAATCGGGAACTAAATTTTCTTATAAATTTCCAGACATCTCGAGAGAGAATCTCGAGCACAATCACTAGGAATCAATTCGCATTGTTACAAAGGAAGGAATGAGTATAAAAAAGAAGCGTAAAAGTGAAGCTAGCGTTTCAAAAGACTCCAGATATGTGCGCAAATTTATAACAGATTCAAATGCAAGAATGAGAACAAGATATAATGTGAAAAAGATATTCACTGAGGAGAAGAAAAATCATTTACTGATTATTTACTCCACCATGAGTTAAGATTGATAAAACAGCCAAAATGTCTAAAAGAAATAGTAACGTCTTTCGTCCCATTGTTTGGGGTACAGTGAGACATAGAAGGATTTTTTCAAATAAAATACCTGTATTGGCAGTTTGTTTTTTGTATCCAAATATTGCTAGTTGTCAATAAAGATGTAGTTGTATGATATTGAAGCAATGAATTGAAAATACAACAGTAAATATTCAGAATACGGCTTATTATATTTTCTGTGTCTCACTGTTCCCAATCTTCCCCTACTCTAGAGTAAATAATTTTAGATGTGTAACATGAATTAACAGAGATTAGTCTTCGTAATATTTCATACGTTAACATGGAAATAAATATGAAAAGAAATCGATACCTCTCTCTTAATCCTAGGAAGAAATATTGAAGAAATTAGATTTTTTTTCATTGCTCTCCTATGTGTCCTTCAGTTCTTCCAGAGTGCATAATGTATTTTCCCATATAGAGAAACTGATATACCGATCTTTAGATACAAGTGACAAATATTAAGAATTCCATACATTTGTAAAATGGTATTATATATAAAATTACATATATATCTACATATGTTAACATGAAATATAAATTATTATTGAATATAATTTAATTTATCATTAAATAATACTGAAATAAATTTAATAATGAAATAATTTAATATAGATATATCACGGTACAAGTACAATAATTACAGAAATAAATTCTATTTACAGTGTATTTTAATTAAATTTTTAATGCAATAAATAAAGAAAATGTAATAAAGAGAATACGAATGTTAGATGGAATAAAGCGGAAGTGAATTTTTTGGAAAAGTGACAGAACTATATGATGTGAATAGGCAACTCGAGATAACCCCTAAACTGAAATCAATTTTTAAGAAAAAGTTTTCATGAAAGCTATTTTAAAGCATAGTAGAAAAACATTTGGGAAAAATATAGGAAAAGAAATAAATATTTTAGTTCAATAGATTTAATTCTAGAAGAAATAATGAAGGATGTATCCTACTATAGGAAGAATGGAATTTAAATGAACCTAAATTCTTATGTAACTATTGGAAATGTATTAAAAAATTGTAAGTATATATAATATTTTTATAATTTTAGATTAGAAATTATAAGGAAATAAAATGAAAAATTGAAGGAAATGATTAATATCAATATATCAGAAGTATACACATCTAAATCAATTTTATTGCAAGGAAATAACTAAATAAATAATGTATAACTATAGAATAATGAGATTATTTAGAAGTAGATAAACATTATATTGAAATCATGGAGGATGATGTATGTGATTTTTCATATGTGACTTGTATTAATTAAAATAAACTGATATACCAATTATTTATTTTTCCTCAACTTGAGAAATACGTAACTATTTCTTTCAGGCAGGCAGCTTGAGCGAAATTCTTCAGGCAGTTATTTTATTAAATTACATTTACCTTAATTAAAGATATTTAGGAAAATTTTGATAAAAAGGAGCCAAAGTTGACCAAATATTCATGAAATATAATGCAATAAGTGAACAGTTTTTGTTGAATTTGAAGTTCAAAATTCATTTCTGTATTGTGAAATGCAACTAAAAAGTTTTTCTTTGATAAACAGTACTGCTAATAATACAATACATAGAATAATAACAAATTTCTATATTAAAAAATTAAATAATTTAATTTATTTTACATTGAAAATATTTTGTTAGTATTTCGATTAACCAAATAAATGTAAATTTTTCATCAAATACATTAAACTAAATTTTTCTTCAGTAATTTTAAATAAATTATATTTATTTCTTCATTATTGAAAACTGCTCAAACGTTTTGTACTTAGGTAAGAACAAGGAAAAAATTTAATATATTTTTCTTTTACTGTATACATTATTATTTTGTAATAGGCCTTTTTTTACTTGATCGAATTATAGTTAACTTCAGTTGAACGAGTAATGGATTATAGTAAACTACCATCAGAAGCGCCAAATTCGTCACCACCCGAAAAACGTCCTCCGAATGACTGGCTTCAGAGAGGAATTATCGAGTTTCGCGACGTTTCTCTACGATATCCAGGAGATAATCAACCAGTTTTAAAAAGATTAAATTTTTTAATTAAATCAGCGGAAAAGGTAATGATTGTTTGATAAATTATGACAAATATATTCACACTAAAACTAACTTATCAAAATGGCCTAAAACCTTTCAGTACACACCTAGGCAGATTGCAGTATAATATAACTGTCGGTTTCCAATTAGTGTTTCTTTGAAATGGTAAGATTTTCAAACTTTTTGTATTCCCGGGAATTATAGTTGATTTCCGGGAATTCCCGGGTACTAACGCGCAGATACAAAAAATTATAAAATATAATTAAATATAGTTCCAAAGACTGTACGAGAGTTATTATAAATATTTATCAAAGAATTTGTTAATTGGCAATATTGAAAAGCATGTGGGCGTGGTTTACTAACAGAGTTGCACTCACATCTGACCATGGATTATACCTAATTGATCTGTGAGTATGACACGTTTTGGCAACTTGGTTTACTTCTTTTCCTTCTTATGAAGCCAACATAAAATTTGCATTATATTTTAAATTAAATTTTATTATAATGTTAAGTAGGTAATTCAAAAAGTGACTGTGAATTACCTACTTAACTTTTGAAGAAGAGAGCACAGGAAATTTGGAAGAGAAACCAATAACGTTGAACGAAAAATTAGAAAACGCGATCCACTGAAAGACAAAGGTCCGATGTTGTTCAACCTGTCTGAGTTCTAGCTTGAGCAAGATTGTGAAGCAAGAATTAGTTATTTCAGTCAACATGAAATCGATCATCAAGTACAGTATTATAAAACTGGGCAAGGCTCTGTGAATAATTCCCCCTTAGGCTGAAGCAGAAGAGCATTTTCTGTTGCCGGTTTGTTTATTAACAAAGCTAAGAACTAGACTGAACAATAAGAGCATTGATAGCTTATGTTTCCTCAAATCATACATTAAGAATGAGTGAGGTACTATATTTTATTTGTATTTTATAGTTCGAATTGTGAGTTAGTCATATATAAAGGAATATAAATTTTGTAATTTATTAATATCCTTCTTTTGTGTATTTTTTAAATTTATTTGTTAAATTTTAATTATTTTGTTAAATTTTAATGCATTCGGGAATGGCTTTTATGTTCCCGGGATTTCCCGGAAGTTCCCGTGAATGAAAAAAGGCCGGGAAATCAGAAATACTATTTCCAATTTGGAGTAAAAGAATTCAATTGGTTCCCATATATCAGATTTTCAGGAATGTTCAGTGAAACATGTCCTTTAATCTTCTGAATTTATTTCAATTTAATACAGCACCATCTGTTGGAGTTTCATAAGATTTTTAATGCAATTTGCATAGTTATCACTATCATCATTTTTTCATTATTAATATATATTTTATGCTTTAGAAATATTTTATAAAAAAGTGATTTAATATTTTATTTTATAAAATCTTTTTTCGAAGCTTTTTCTCAATTATTTCTTTTATAATTAAGAAAATAAAATGAATGAAACTTCTCATAATTTTTCTAGTTTCAATTTTACTTATGTGATGTCTGAAAATTCCAGAATAAAGTTTTTCGCGTAATAAGTCTGATTAAATATATTAAATGTTGGTGATTCGAACTGCTCGGACTGAAAAATTAGACTTTGAATTAAATTAACTTTAAAATTTAGTATACCTCTAAAATATACCTAATAAGAAATTTTTATATTTTAAGAAACTTATTTATGATAATCAGTTTAATCCTAATTAAGTGGATTATATTTGATAAGTTTCTCTATTTCCGAAGAGAATGTGTATCTCTAGATACCTTTCTTGAAAAAATCGCGTAACTGGAATGAAAACACAATCTCACCTGAATGAGCCACAGGAAATTGAAGGATAAAGGAATTTTTTGATATTAGTCAGTTCTCTTTGTTCAGTTTTATACAAATAGATTATTAAAGAATATTTAAAGATTAAGAATTATGGAAATTTAGTATTTTTATATATTTTCATTTTAAATTATATAAAAATATAGTCTAATTAATATAAATTGATATCTTATAATACCTAAAATATTTCGATAGAAATTTTTATCTACAATATCTTGATAGATATTATACATTTATGTATAGATAGATATATGATTAATATAGTTATAATTAATAAAATCATTTAAAGAATATAAAGTTGTACACAATTATTTGTATATGGATGCGAAATTGTGAGAAGTTAAGGAAAATATTAGCATTTAATAAAAACTAATGCAAAAGTAAATTTAAAAATTCAAAAATGCGGGCCAACTTCATACTAGTTATATAGAGGATTCTGAAGTGGTGCCTTTAAAAATATGCCTATTGAGATTTGTGGATTAACTAAACTATGATAACTTCCATGATCGGTTTTACTGTCGTGAGGTAAACATATTGTGTTTTCACATAGAGAATCTAGGAAAATTCGCAGATATTTTCAAAATGTGTCTTGGACATGTTCATCTTCCACCTACAGCTAACCCATCAGGAGTATGGGCGACTTGCAGTAAGCACTGGAATGCCGTTTTGCTTAATATTAGTGTGCGGAAAAGAAGGAAAATCACAATGAATTAATCGAGAATGTCACTTCATAATCCGGTCCATTGAACGCCACTTACAACGCACCTTTATTGTAAATCGATTAAATCTTAATTATGCTGCTATTAGTTGTAGCGTAATTATTGATAAGAACAACTCTTATTTTTTCGGCCACCTCTAAATTGTCAACTCATTCCAGATCTTTATTAAAATCGTATTAATTATAACACTTCAAATCCAAACACACACATCTGCATTTTCGTAAACTCTTGGTAGTTTATCATATCAACGTATGAAGACATTTTTAAGAAATATTTACTGAAAACGCTATTTGTATAAAAGAAGACTTAATTGAAAATGCAGGTTTACTAAATCTTTTTCAATTATAATCAAGAGCTCGTATCATTGAAAACATATACCATCATTTTCAAACTCACTGAATAAAATATTCATATGATATATTATATATTATATTAAATTTCATTTCAGATAGGAATTGTTGGACGTACCGGGACAGGAAAAAGTTCTATAATAGCTGCAATATTTCGAATGACAGAACCAACAGGAACCATTTTAATAGATGGAATTGCCATTCAAGATATTGGTCTACACGATCTTCGCAGTAAAATCTCTATCATACCGCAGGTAAAATATAAAAATTTATTTATTTTCAATTGATTAGTTAATTATCATATTATTATCATCAATAAATATAACGTTTATTGAATTTTCTAGTAAAAAAAGCATTTTCAATTATTAAATTATACCTAAATATCATATTCGAAATAATTTTGTGTTCAACTCTTCTTGAATGTGTATCGCAGCAAGTAGAGAACAATTTGGAACATATATTTTAATTTATTGTTTATTATTTACTATATTTAATTAATATTTTAATATTCTAATTATAAATAAGTTAACGTTTTTATTGAACGATATTTTTTGTAACAAGTAAGATATGTTTTATGAATTTAAAGAAATACAAGGATGACTTACTCACTTAATTAACAATAATTTAAAAATTGCTGAATATTTTTTATTCGAAAAAATTCAAATTAACTTTTAATTTATACCGCTAAATATGGAAAACAAAGAAAAAGTCTAAGGAAAGAAGAACTGAGAAATATCAACATTTAGCTTTATCCTACTCTGAAATGGTGGCTTCACTGCTGTTAAGATAATATTTGCAGAAAAGCTATCGTGAGATGCTTAACAATTCTTAGAAGAGAGGGGGAACTTTTAAAATATGAAACATGTTCAAATATTTTAACTGAATTTGACTAAAATGTTAATAATATGAAAATGTTTTCTTATCAATAAATTTTTTGAATGAAAAATTTAAAAGAGAAATATTTTAAATTTTACTAAGAAAATCTATGTTTATATTTACATTCGTAATTAAAATAAATTTATTTTATATAAATTTAGGATCCGCTGTTATTTTCTCAGTCAATCCGAAGAAATATCGATCCTTTTAATAGGTTTAAAGACGAAATTTTATGGGACGTTCTGGAGGATGTAAGTGATGTTAAATGTAATTTAAAATAATATATATATTTATATATATATACCTATGTATTAATTTGTAATATTGTTCATACAAGTATGAAAAATATACAATTTTTTACTCTTGTACACTATTATATATTATAGGTGCATTTGAAAGATGCAGTGCGAACACTGAACGGTGGATTAGATGCAGAACTGTCAGAAGGAGGAAGCAATTTCAGTGTTGGACAGAGGCAACTGATCTGTTTAGCCAGGGCTATCCTTCATCGGAACAAAATTATCATCTTAGACGAGGCTACAGCGAACATCGATAAACAGTATGATAGCATTAAATATCATTCAGTAATCTTTATACAAATAATTGTAAATATAAAAAAAAAATATAAACACAAATATAACGAAAGTGATTTTAGTTAATATAAATCAAAACTGTCTTCCTGATTTCAGATAAAATGAAGTTATTTCTTGTTAATGCCTTTAATATCTTTCACTGTTTCCGTATACTATAATGATAAATTATAAACAATTAAGTTTCTAATCACGTTAATAATGAAAGTGCATTTCTTGCTATAATATGTCAAATATTTATAACAACAATAATAATTTCGAATACAATAGTGAAATCTATTTTAATTTAGTATGTAATTTAGTATGTCTTAATTTAATTTAATGATTAAAAAGAAATTAATTTAAAAATGATTATCAATTACGTTAATACAATTCAATATGATTGCCAATTACCTTTTATTTTTTCTTTGTTCTATTAATAAAGTTTTTCCATGAAACGTGTATATTTCATGGCAAAACTTTACAATAATAACACATCGTTATCTCGTAAATAAAATTTGTGAAATTTAAATTGATAATTAGTTGCATTAAATGAAAATAAAGTACTCTGGTTGCAACATAACTCATAGTAAATCTCATAATCCTCTATTTCAAAATTTATTTTTCCCGTGTAAAGAATATCATTTGATTTAAGTACAACTGATAATAATTATAATATAAATGTGACCAAAATATAATTTAGTTTATTTATTTGTCCATGTTTGATTTGTGAATTTCAAATTGCAATAGGAATGGGATTTTTCATATTAAAATATCCATTTTGACATTGAGAAGATTAAAGTTATCTTTCTTAATGACAATGACGCGGAAATAGAAAAAGGTTAAGTTTCATTATGCATTCCTTTGAATAAAATTATGAAGGATTATATTTTAGGCAATTCCATTATTTTATTTGTATAATTTATGCTTATTCCTCCATATTAATATCGTTATTATGTGTTTTGTCAAAACCTCAACATACAGCAATCTCAGAGAATTGTCCCAGATTGGCTTTCTATCCACATTCTCTATGATCTGGTGGATATATCAATAGATATGGGTGGCTTGTAACTGAGTTTGACTTCCCATCAACAGTTGTATTACAATAAGATTAAAGTAGTCCCTTCTTTTGAAAATATAATCAAAAATCTTAGACGAATTTTGATTATATTTGCCAATCTCATCTCCATTACTATCGTGAATGTGCGGCTAAATTTCAAAATATCAAATTTTCATTATAAAGAATTCATAACTGACAACAGCCAGATAACATTATTTTTTATTATTACAAATTTATGTAGTCATCATTATAATAAATATACTATGAGGCAAGTTAGCCGTGTAAAATTCTCTAGAGAATAAAGAATTAAGTAAATATCGCAATCTACTTTTAATTTAATATACTCTTTATAAGGTAATAATTTGAATCTTGCATTTCAATTCTTACACTTCTATTTATCCATTGATATCACTTTGAGCGTAACGGATGAAAATCGATTTACAAATATTTTTACACATTATATACCTTATATCTTATATTATTAATTTCAGGTTTACAAATTAATAATAATATTATTACAAATTTTTAAGACAGTCTTAATAAACAATATATCTTATACAACTTTTATATTAACAGAACAGATTCCTTGATCCAGAAAACAATTCGAGGAAAATTTGCTTCTTGTACTATTCTTACAATTGCTCACAGATTACAAACTATTATGGATTCGGATAGAATTTTGGTAATTATTCCTTAAAATACAATAATATAAAATTTTTAATATAATTATGATAAAAATCCTCACTCCTCTTAATTATTATAACTGATATAAAACAAACTGAAAACCGTAATTATTTTTTTCAGGTTTTACAAGATGGAAAAATTGAAGAATTTGGTGAACCACACGAATTACTGAAAAACGTAAACGGTATGCTTTATAATATGGTACAAATGTCAGGAGAAGAAATGACAAAACACCTACGTTAAATCAAAAGAAAAATATTTAAAAAATAGGCACAAATTAAATGAATAATATGAGAAGAATATGGCGTGAACAAAAAAATAAGTGAAGACTATGAGTAGATAATTAAATTAAATATTTCATTACTAGGTACTATATTTAAACTTTTTCAATGAAGTTTTGTTCCATTTGTTTGTATCTGCTTTACTGGACAAATTCTTTATGAAGTCAGTATAAAGATGAATAATTTCATTATTTTCGAATAAGTACATTTATTTAGTTTAACTTATCATAGTATTACAGCAAAACCTCATTTTTCAATGTATTCAAGGTAAAAAAAACAATCAGATTTTGTGTTACTCGAATCCGAGTTATTAAATATAGTGAATCGGGGCAACCTGGTTATTGGGAGTAGTATATTTTTCTCTAGTTTATTAGTAGTTAAACACGAGGCGATAAAGCTTATTTTTCTCTAATTCTTTAATATTTAAACAGATGGCGATAAAAATAGGTGATTTATTATAACCTCCTATAAGCCCGCCAAAAATATAGAAGATGGCTATTATTAGATTATCAATTACCCGCATTGGAAATCGGAAAAATTCCCAGTGAGTATTGAAATTTTCATCAAAAATTATACAGTCATTTTTTGAAGTATTATTATTAATCGTAATTATATCAGCAAAATAAAAATTAAAATACTAATCTGTTGTAGATACTTTACAGAATTCTTTGCTTTTGATGTCATTCTAATTTAGCTGTTTAAATCATGTGATTAAAAGTTGCATCTCGCACTAATCAATGGGAAAGATGGCACTTTTTACCTTCAGGTTACATTCTGAATTTAAACGTTTGTATTTATAAATTGTTTTCGTAAATTAAAAGTCGTTATTTGTTATTTGAGACCAACACGAACAGAACAATTTCTCCGTTCGTGTTGGTCTCAATTAAAACTGAAATTTTAATAGAATTTGCTTGTTTTTTGTAATTTAAAGAACCCAACATCGACTGTTTCAGAACATTTAGTGATTAATAATTCGGAAAATATTATATATTATTTAGATGAGTTTTAAGTTTTATTAAATAATATAATAAATTAATAACTTCTAGTTATAATATTCTATACGTTTAATTTTATTTTTGATACTGAACAGAATATTAAGAACAAATACATAATAATGAAAAAATCAAATACCTAGATGCTTGGATCTGATGTGAAGTTAACCTTAAATTGTTTCGGTTCTAAATCCTAAATAGGAGAGCCCAAATGAAAATATTAAAAGTGCAAATGAAATAACAAATTTCAAATGATTTTATAGAAAGATTAAAAATTTGAAAGTGGGATCAAAAATGTTATCAACGATTTGTTTCTATTTGATTTTGAAATAAGTTGCTCCTTCAATATAGGTTTCACTGCAATTAAGTGGTTATTTGCAGGAAAGATACCAAGAAATGCTAACTTTTTCCGAGAATGAGGGAAAAATTTTGTCAAATATGGCTGTATATACAAAATTTTTTTGTGAATTGGAGTAAACTAAATCATAACTGAATCATAAGTTTTATTAATAAGAAATTTGTTTAGAAAAAATTTGTTATAAAAGTAAAACACATTCGAATGAACTTTTTCTATATTTAATTTTTAAGGTGATCATGTAAACTTTAATTGAATAGTTCGAAATCAAATAAAATAATAAGTATTTATTTTGAACTGATAGAAATAATTTTAAAGTAACACAAAAATAATAAAATTAAAACATAATATTCACATCCAATATATACAAAAATATTACAGTAATGCTTAATCACATGACAAACAATGAAAATTTAATTTTTCCGTTTGCATGGATTGATACATTATGGTTAATTTTGGCATCTATGGAAAAGGAATAAACATAGATATTATAATTAATATATATAATAATTTTTATTGACAAAATAAAACTTTTTTTGAGTAATCATATATTTTACCTTAAAAATTCATATTTTAAGTGTCGGTTTGTTTAGAGATTTGTGAAAGAAAATATTAAATAATCAAATTATTGGGGACATTAAGGAATTAAGAATTAATAAACTTTAATATTATTTCATTTTCGTTATAAATTACATTAAATAATGTGGATAAATAAGTATAGATTGATATCTTATAAAATTTTTTTGTATTTATAAATAGAACAGTTTTGTTTATAATAACTGATATAAAATTCTGGTATTTCTATGCAAAAGTATAAAAGTTATGAAATGATTTATGAATAACGAAATCAATAAAGAAACAAATGTAAGCTTAATCTTATCAAATTTATTTTGGCTTTGGGGGCTAAACAGTGAAGTTTCAAACGGAAATATTAAAAGTGCAAAAGCTACTAACGATTTGCTAACGAGAGCAAAAGAAAAAATTCGAAAATTCGAAACTGGAGGGCTGGGGCGCGATTTTGTATGAACTCTACGGGCCAAACGGTGAGGATGCAAACTATAATATTAAAAGTGAAAAAGGTGCTAACGATTTGCTAATGAGTGCAAAATAAAAAATTAAAAAGTTCAAAAATGGGGGCCAACTTCACACCAGTAATTTAAACATACATCATATCTAAACCACAAATGACACCTGGGATTCGTACACCAACTTATAACACATCCTATTAATTCATACGACAGATTGGATAAAAAAATCAACTGTATTTCTGGAGTTATTTTTACGAATTAAAAACTTACTTTAAATAACGTTGAATCGATAAAAAATATTGAAACAATAATTACAAATGAAAAATATGAAAAATTTATTCAAAGGTAAAGAATACTGTAATACCACGACTTACGTAAATTCGGAGATACGTATCTTCTCATCCTTCCTCCTCACCCAATTGTCTGCTTTACAATTACTTAGTGCATATATATGTATGTACATATTTCAGTTGATAATTTGTTGACTAACAGTCTTTAATTATAACTACATATTACAAACTTTTATAATTTGTTGTTTTCTTGAAGATAAAGAGCCAGTTAAGAACATAATAAATATGTACCTAAAGATACATTTGGGAATCTATAGGTACCCGACTTACGTTATGCTTCCCGCCTATTAAGTAATTCCGGGATATTACTGTATTGCTATTGTCATAATAATGTATAAGGTACAGGAAAACCTCGCATAACACGATAGTTAGGTTCCTAAAAATGCCCTGTTGTGTGAAATTGTGTTATATGAGACCTGCAACCAATACAAAAAAAATGAATTACATTTCAAAACCAATTAAAAATAAATAACTTTTTTAATTCCACATAAGAAACTTAATTTTTATTAAGAATATCAGTAACATGAAACAATAAATTAGAATTATATACCTAAGTCCATCAAAAAACAATATGCATAAAACAATAAGAGAGAAAATGTATGTTTTATATACATTTAATTAATAATTATATCTCCCTTACTGCTATTCATTTAAAACGGGTATGTTTTTTTTTTCTTTTTAGCAATATCAACTTCATTTTCTGAACTTTATTTTGCTTATGGGTGCTTTTAGCTAAGCCTAATTAATATGCAAAATAAACAAATTAAAATTACTAAATAAATTCGCTTAATTTTCATCGAAATTTTTTCAAATTTTAAGATTTATTACGTTTTTTTATTATCATTATAACGATGTAAAAATTTATATATAAATCTTAGCCTCCAACGTAATATTTGGTAATTTTTATATCGAAAAGATTGTGAATAAAATTAGATATGAATGAAGAAAATCGAATAATATTTTTAAAAATTATTGATAAAAAACAAATTATTATGCAAATTTTTATTAATTAATTAGTCGAAAAATAAAAAAAAATTTATTAAAACATTGTGATTATTTTTAAAAAATACATTTACTGATATGTTTTTTCTTCCAATCAATAATTTTTATTTTAATCTTTTAATAAATTACGAATTTATATTCAAAAACATAACATAACATAACAAGAAAATCGTCTATTCTCGTACATACACAGCTGTAACATTTTCTATCCTACTTTAATTGGCTGTGACATACTTTTCTGACACACTATATACAATTGCATATGTAGTGCAGTAGAATATATTTTTCCCGCGAAAATGACTGCACGTCATAAAATAGCAAAAGTGTTATTACTACTTTTATAGCCTATGGATGTTTAAATTAGGTTTTTGTCGTATTTTACAAAATTATCTGTAAAAGTAAAGCAATAAATTAACAAATATCTAAAACTGTCCTATATTTTAACAGAATTAACTTAAATGTTTGTAACATAGTTGAATTTCTAATCGTATGCCAGTCAGATACTTCCAGTAATCCAACCGTCTGCGAACCATCTCAGAGTAGTCACTTTTGCCATTCTGGATGAGCGAAATTATTTTATTTAAAAAATAGTGAAATGAATGCATTAGTTTTATAACTAATGCATTTGTATTTATGATGTAACTTCCCTGATATCTAACACACACATTATAAATACAGTTATTAAATCAATACCTGAAGAGAAACCATATAATGAGGAAATGAATGTTGATTATTCAAATATATAAAAATATTCACACTGGATAGGTAAGGAAGAATAGAATCAAACCTACATACAGATTTATAGAAACGAATATTCTTTTTCATATATTTATAACTAATGCATTTAGTATTTGGATTACATTATATTTAGTATTTAAATACATTTTGATGTTTACCTTTAAATGTGTTCAAAGGGAAGAGATTTATTTGTAGAATTTCGAATAATTTAATTGAAATTTTGAAATATTGTTATTAGAATATTTATTATTGCACATTAATGACTGCTGATTGAAATTGAGAAGAAAATATTCATATAAAAATATATTAATTAATATTTTTAGTTTTTTGTGTGGGGGTCAATAATCTTCCCCCTGGAGATGAGTTAAGAAATTTGTCACCAAAGCTGCAATATGATAACACATGTGTAATGTTTTGTTATTGTTCTTTTAAATAATGAATTTCGACGAAATGGTCTATTTAGGTGTCAATTCAAAATCTAAGAATTGATCCCTGAACCATCTATAAGTAGAAGAGAAAACATCCCTGGAAAAAAGAGGTCACGGTACTTAAGAGCTGGTGCACCCTCAATCTGGGCTTGCTTGCTCTTACTGGCTCACCTATTTCCTCGTTGCTCTACCTTCCTGGGATCTCTGTTCGTCCCCCGTTTCAACGCTAACTCCGAGATTCCCGAATTAGAGTCGAAGATCCCGTTTAATGCACTAAACTCTCCTACAGACATCTGCCTGTGTCCAGTGCATTATTTTGTTTCTTTTGTCTTCGAATTCTTAAAGTTTTTGCCGACTTTTGTGAAAGGACTAAAAACTGATATCTTGGATTAAAGACTTTGTTCTACATTTTGTGTTGATCCTTCAACGGTCAGCTGATGTTAAATTCAGTGGTTGTCATCATAATCAGGATAAAACAGGTATCTCTCTCAAATGTTGAGAGTTGTAATTGTGATTTTTAACTCTCTCTAATAAAGGAGGTTGTTTTTAAACGTCTCTGTGCCATCTGCTGACTCTCATTACCCGTCCTTACACGCGTTCCTCATCGTACTTTAGGCCAACACCTGTAAACATCATCCTTGGACCTGTGGGCAGTGCGCACCTTGTGCATGCCTCACAATTGGTGTCAGAAGTGGGGTAGAAGAGGTTTAAATTGGGCCTGAAGAGGACCTGATGAGGACGAATCTGTGAGACAAAAAAAAAATTTTCCACTCTTCGAGATGGCTAAAGAGCCAGATTCGTGGCTCGGACAGAGATAGCTTCCATTGGCGGGCCTGTGACTGCTTTTTCTGGTATGGTCCCCAATTATGTGGGCGAATCTAAACAACGTGTTACAGATTTTTTTGAGACAATTGAGAAAATAGCCACTTTGGCGTCATGGACCGGTCGACAAAAATTAGGAATTGCCAAATATAAACTTTCAAGATTAGCGAGGAAATATGCATGGTGAGATTTTAAGATGAAGGACATAACGAATTATAAGGATTTTATGGCGCAGATGATAAGGAGGTTTGCCAAGGTGCCTTACACAATTATATTGCAGCAATTTCATACATGCGTACAGCAGAGAGGCAAAGATGTTCAAATGTATGCAATCAGATTGCAGTCTCTCACAGAGGAGACAGTTATAGAAGTATTAACTGCAAATGAACAAGAGAAAGTGATAATAGACGAATGTCAAAGAATACAATTAGATGAGAAATTGAAAACTCAATTTATCAATGGGATTAATGATAAGATCAAGAGATCTGTTATGTCCCAAGATCCAAAAACCTTTGAAGAGGTTTGTTGATTGCCTTGCGCAAAAAATTCGTTGAGCAAGTACTGACAAAACCCTGTCCCTATGTGGGAAAAATTGGGGAATTTTTTGAAGCGAATGCCGCTAGTGTTGAATCAAATATCGCCAAGCAAAATGTGAACAAAGCGATAGAAATAGAAACAGCAATTAAACAAATCAATGACAGACTTAATAGGCTAGAAGCAAAATTAAAAGAGCAAGCAAATTTCTTACCGCCAAGACCATGGCCTAGGAATCTAGAAATATATATTATGAACAGCCTCTGCCACAGGACTATTATAACATTAGGGGAGTTCTGCAGGCAAATCAACTATTATCAAACCATGATCCTAATCATGAGGCTTGAAAATTTAGAAAACAATATATAGCGAAAATTTCGCTGCCACAGAACTTTGGCAGACCATAAGGAGGTCCTAGATTTTGCAAGCCATCTCATCTGCCACAATATTTAACAGAGAGACAACTGTCTAATATTCAGTAAAATCAAAGGGTAAACTTCACTGCCATTATAATCATCGAAAGAAGACGAATACATGACAGGTGCGTGATAATATCGGCCATAATCAAGAAAATAAATTCGTAAATGAAGAACAAAAAAATTTATATAAGATAACTTCAGTTTGGGAAAGACCGAACCAAAATAATCATTTCACATCTAAGGGCAAAGCACACAACCCAACTGCAAAAGACAGATCAACACAGAGTGACACTGTAGCTCGAATTAAAATTAAGAAAAACAAGGAAAATAATTGGAAATATAAATGGAGAGGCAAATATAATAACAAGCAATCAAGGTATCAATTTAACAATCCATGCACCAGAATTAAAACTGTTCATCAGGGTCGAAACGAGAATGATCAAAATGAGATGACAAAAATAAATTCAGTTACAAAAATAAAAGAAACTCACCACAAAAATTTTCAGCCGGCGATAAAGTCTATATTCCGCTGGGTGTAAAACGAGAAGTTCACCTAAGGTGTGAAAGATCTTATCAAATAATTGAGGAAAATAGTCCTGCGACTTTTGTAGTAGAGCACAGGAAAACGAATAGAAAATTACTAGTGCATGCGAATTGGTTAAAACCCACTATCAGGAGAATGGCATTCAAGAAGGTCGAGGGATTTGAGCAGAATCAAATACATCCCGATTCCTCGTCTGAGAGAACTCCCGAGCAGGTCATTGACAATGGGTACGAATTATTTTCTCCAAAAAGACCAGAGCCTAGGTCGAACCAAGAACCGCTCTCTCAACTGCAGACTCATCAAGATTATGCTGTGAGAAGTTCAGGAGCTAACCCTGAAAAGATAGGAAACCTCCCTACTCCAGCATGCTCTAGAATTACGAGGAGAATAATTCGACAATAATCACATTTAACTAAAAACACTTTGTAATATGTTGACCTCGTATCTGATAAACGTGTATTTAGGGTTAGACTTTAAAAATAAAGGATAGAGATCTCTGCGAGTTGATATGTGTGAGAGAGAGAGATACTTAGTCGAGATAATAATTTGGTTGAGATGATTACTTGCAGTATGAATTAATTTTATTTTATATGATTATTGTATATTTGAATAGGAAATGCTTATTGTTTATCGTTATTAAGTTAATATGTAAAATGAATCTATCACACGAGGTGTAGATCATTTTGGAAAGTGGGGAGTATTGTGGGGTTCAATAATCTTCCTCCCTTGAGTTGAGTTAAGGAATTTGTCACCAAATCTGCAATATGATAACAGACGTGTTATGTTTTATTATTGTTCTTTTAAATAATGAATTTCGACGAAATGGTCTATTCAGGTGTCAATTCAAAATCGAAAAAATGATACCTGACCATCTGTAAGTAGAAGAGAAAACATCCCTGGGAAAAAGAGGTCATGGTACTTAAGAGCTGATGCACGCTCGATCGGGGCTTGCTTGCTCTTACTGACTCACCGATTTTCTCCTCGCTCTACCTTCCTGGGATCTCCGTTCGTCTCCTTGTTACTACAAGATTCCCAAACTTAGAGTCAAAGATCCCGTTTAATGCACTAAACTCTCCTATGGACATCTGCCTGTGACTAGTACATTATTTTGTTTGTTTTGTCTTCGAATTCTTAGAGTTTTTGCCGACTTTTGTGAAAGGAATAAAGACTGATATCTTGGACTAAAGACTTTGTTCTACATTTTGTGTTGATCCTTCAACAGTCAGCTGATGTTAAATTCAGTGGTTGTCATCATAATCAGGATAAAACAGGTCTCTCTCTCAAATGTTGAGAGTTGTAATTGTGATTTTAGTCTCTCTAATAAAGGACGATTTTGTTAAACGTCGTCTCTGTTCCATCTGCCAACTCTCATTACCCATCCTTATATGCATTCCTCACCGCATTTAGGCCAACGCCTGTAAACATAGTCCTCGGGCTTGCGGGCCTTGTGCGGGCCTCACATTTGTAACAAAGAACAAATACTGATATAAACAATACATAGTTATGAAATTAATTAGAAGAAAAAGTATCAAAATCCTCACTGTTAATAACAGTTTATAAATTTAATAATATAAAAATTTGTTATTAAGTGAATAATAATATAAGCGAGATATAAAATATCAAAATGTGTTGATAAAGAATATAACTTTTTGAATTCTTGAAAATTTCTTCAACACATTATGAATATAAATAAAAGAATTAAAATGCATTTTGTTATATGGGGAAATAAGTAAATGGAAAGGGATTTTGTAATAATAATATGGATTTTTATATAACATCATGTTATTCTTGTCAAAAACAATTTTTTCCTATCATAAAATGTAGCAAGTCATTCTTATTCTTTTTCACTGAATTTAGATATTTATATATTCATTTAAAATGCATAAAATTGCATTAATCATTGCATTTAATAATATAGTGAATCGGGAGAAAGTTGAACAACTTTTTTTCTGACCTTAAAACTCATATTAAATTTGAGTATATTCATTTCAGGTTTTTTATATAGTAATTCCGGGAGAGTCGCCGCATACAGGATAGATTGCGCACCGCCATTAATTTAGGCAGCTGCCTACAGAATGCATGCAGATGCACATCACGGAAGCGCAGTAGATGCTAGAAAAGAAATGAAGTGGTCCTGTATGTGTTGTCCTGTTCCTACATATTTTGTAATGCGTAAACTGAGGTAAGTCTGATATTTTACCTTCATACTTTTCCTCACTTTACACTAAATTCGTATTTGACGTTAAGTTACTACAATATGATGAGTGTTTGAGGTTTGCTGCAAAAATAAGATTAGCTCTGAATGTTTTCAGTTTAGTTTTGCCATCTTGACCGTGAAGGTCTAAGAACCATGAGGTGTGGCGTCTCTCCCATATATAATGGGAGAGACGCTGTCATGAAATCCGGTACACATGCCGCACTTTTCTCATTCAGGACACATGCCACACCGAATGAATTATGATTGGAGATGAATTACAAAGCATTTTTAGCAAAGTTATAGGGTATAGATATATATGTTTGAGCGTGCATTTGCAAACTAAAAGAACTTGTTTATATGTTCTATCTAATATTTATTTTTTGTACTTATATTTTAAACAATAATTATAAAAAAAGTAGAAATATGTACATTTTTAACTTTCCTTTTAGGTCCATATAAAAATGCCCATAGTTTACAAAAGGAAATTAGGAGTAAAACCTTGTGGATAGTGGGACCCTGGGAGGTTATGAGAAGCAATTTCTAGGATAGCGGCAGGAGATATTTCTTTTCGAAAAGCAGAAAGATACTATGGAGTACCTGCAAGAACTATTAAAAAGAGGATGGACATGAGTTAAATGGGCTTTGCTTTCCAATTTGTAATTTTGAATTTTAATGAAACAGGTCTAAACTTTGTCTATGTTAACTGACTTTATTTTTCAACTTGTACAGTATTTCTAAATTATAATAAAATAAACAAAGCCTATGTTAATTGACTAGATTTTACACTTGTAGTATAGCTATATATTTCAGTTAGCCTAAACATAGCCATAATTTTACAAAATCTACTTTTTGGTTTCGGTAATATTATAGGTCCTCTGCATTAGAAAAGTAATAAAAATATATAAAATATAAAGTAGGCTATACACATTGATTTTCTCAAAATTTTTTACTGAGACAAGATGTTTCAAAAAACACTTGCAGATTACAGAAATCAGTTTGTCTGTTTTTATGACGTGTGGCGTATCACCCTTATAGGTGCAGTGTACAAGCCATAACATTCAGGATATATGCTGCAATGTAATGTTTTACAAAAAAAATTCTAACGCCTAAATGATACATGATAAAAATATAACATTTGGTATTCATGTCAGGAACATGACTGGTCATCATATTAATTGTCTAGTTTAATTTTCAGTGCATCATGGGACTTAGTATATTTATTTTAAAAAATGTGCGTAATCTCTGCCGGAACTATCCTGTTTAAACTTACCAGTGTTTTGCATAAAAGGCTCAATCAAAAACTTTGAAAAAGCAACCTAGTCATGATTTATAATTTTTTAAAAAAGTTACAATTAGTCAAGTTACCCGAAATATTTGGGGTAAGATTCTACTTTTTGAATGATATTTATTTTAATAAATAGCAAAAATAAGCTCTTTACTCATCCAATAAACTTCTTCTTCACTATACTATGAATATTTTAATAGAATAATTTACTAAATTCTATAAAATTAGAAGAATTAAATAAAATCAGATGTTTAGATATCGAATATAACCACTGTACCAAGTTGCGGCTTGTGAACCACATTCGACTCTTTGATAATTTTAGTTTTGTTTCATATCACGAAAGTCAAGTGTTAATATATAGCAATATCTTTTAATTAAGAAAGATATAGGAGTATTCATTTGTCAATATAAAATAAACTATCCCAAGCACTTAGGAAAATGGATTTAGCAGTTTTTTCTAAGCCTTTCAGATACAATTAATATTAAACATATAATGATTTATTTACTTTGTGATCCCATGCCATATTTTTATCATCATATTTGTATAATTTTTTTAACATTCTGTAAGGTAGATGTAACCATATAGAACAGGGATGAGCAACCTTTTTAATCAATGGGCCAATTTAAATTTTAAAA
>AYEL01050408.1:0-25354 GCA_000484575.1 Olivierus martensii | reverse complement strand
GTGTGTGTGCAAGCGCCCTTATTCCTGTTGTTCCCGTCCAAAGAAGTGTTTGTGCTGCGTGGTGGACTATTGTCTTATATTGGGCTATTGTTTATATCGAATTGTGGCTATTATTATTATTCGTGGTTAAGAAGGACCACAGTTTGTTTTATACTTGTTAATTTAGTAAGTTTTCTTCTATTAAGAGTTTTAAGTTTAATTACAATTAATATTCTGGTCCATGGAAGCTGTGTTTGTTTTTTTGGACTGGTTGTCTACAACGGAAATTACAATTAACATCAGTATTTGCACCGAGCGTCGAGAACCAGACACGCGGGGCAAGGGGTCCGAATCCAACAAGCGAACTGGAGGCGGGACCGGGCTTCGCACTCCTCATTACTCCAAAACGTCTCAGAAATTTTTCTTTGTTTTGCTTAGACAGGTTGTGACAATGATGCTTCGTTACTGTCTTCATAAAATTTTTCTTCCTTCTGCAATTCTTTCTGAACGCCAAAAACTTATGGATGTTTGTTTTCAAGATGACACCTTAAATTCGTGGTAAATAATAGCCCATAACACATACTTAATGAATCAAAACATGGGCATAGAAATCAGACTTATAGAACACTATAGTGCAAGGCACTAGATGATCTAATTTTTCAAATAGTATTTGCTGAATCACATCTGATAACATCTAAAACACACCTACAATAAATACTTCATCTTCCGTAAACGTAAAAAACCAAATCACAAGTCACTTAATCCGTTCTGTTACGACCTCTGCACGTTTTAATACTCATCAACTACCCAAAGAACCTCATACAAAACCTTTTGCAAAATTTAAATATGAACCGCAGTTCATTTTATATGAACTGCGGTTCATATTTAAATTTTGACAGTTCAACGGGTATGTTAAACACTTGTAATTTTTTAATAAATTTCTTTGTAATATTTTAATATCTCATGTAATCCTGTAATGTTACTATCATAGAATTCCAAACAATCAAGCACGTAAGAAATGGTTTCTCTTCCAAATTTCCCGTGGTCTCTTCTCCAAAAGTTAAGTAGGTAATTCACAGTCACTTTTTGAATTACCTACATTATAATAAAATTTAATTTAAAATAATGCAAATTTTATGTTGACTTCATATGAAGGAAAAGAAGTAAACTAACCAACCAAGTTGACAACACATATCATACTCATAGATCAATTAGATATAATCCATGATCAGATGTGAGTGCAACTCTGTGCCACGCCCACATGTTTTTCCATATTGCCAAATAATAAATTCTTTGATAAATAACTCTCGTACAGTCTTCAGGATTATATTTTTTAATTATATTTTATAACTTTTTGTATCTGCGTGGTAGTTCCCGAGAATACAAAAAGTGTGAAAATCTTATAATATCCCGGGTTCCCGGAAAAGAAACACTATTAGACACATGATTAACCTTTAACGCCATCTCTCCCACTCGCTGGTTACAAATGAATCTAGAGAGCTTTTAATACTTATATACAATACTGATGAACTTCGGGATGTAAATCACCTTACATGCCACTTGCGGATTAACGAGGACATATACAATACTAAAAGGAATATTTGTTAAGACGTTTCTATTGGCGGATGGCGTTTTATCGGGGTTTGCCTATTCCATTAACATAGGGAAGATCCATTTCGCCGAATTTCTTGGCGGTCAGCGAGGGTGGCGGCTTAACGGGGTTTGACTGCAGTTGTTTTCTTAATCTCTGCGAGTGTATTCATCTTTTCGCGTTAACCAACGACAGTTTACGAACTCCACTAGGTACATTTTTACGAAGTATTCACGTAAACAAATACAGACCATCTCTTTAGCTTAAACTAAAAAATTAAAAGTTTTTAAGCCTGATAAACGGAATAATCTTATTTTCCCATAAGTGAATGGCTTTATAATGCTTGGCTTAATAAGCAGGCTGGTAAACAGCATCAGATAAGAGACAAAGAATAATATCTAAATATTATTGATGATAGATATTAATATTTGAGATATTGTGTTTGATTGTTTTTAATTCGTGAAGGTTTTTTGGTGCTACACTGAGAACTTTCATTCCATTTCATCACTCAAAACTTCTGCCTTAAACCGTGTGTTCATTTTTAAGGATAACCTTTATATTATATTTATTATAGTGAAATTATTACTATTCATGAATCAGTTCGACTAAATTTGATAATTGAAAGAATTAAAATATTGTAAGTCTTTTAAGGTATTTTATATATTTCAATTCTCTCTTTAGGAATGTGTTTTAGGTAAGTATCGTAAGTATGAAATTATCAAAAATGAAGAAATCTAAAATTGCTTTTTTATTAGATACGCTATGAGTGCAGAAAGGTAAGATTTTCTATTCTATAATTAGAGTTTGCAATCGTAATCTTAACTCCCAAAATTTCAGAAAGCTAGGACAATTTCTTCTTCATGTACAAATTTATTTAACTGAACATATTTATTGTTATAATAAAAATGACATTTATTTAAAAGTATACATTCATTATAAATTACCTATCAGAAATTGATTAGTAATTTTGAGAAGACAAAACTGCTTCTAAATCGACTTTGGAATGAATTACCATCAATACATTTTGGCGTATTTCTGTAAATAACGCTTTACGTGATGAATTTAAAAGCATTTCATTAGTTTAATGAGCTGTTTTGTCCTCCATTTTTAGATTAAATGATGACAATTTTACAAAACGCTGAATCTGTAAGATGGATGAAGCATTTATTATTATCGTTGTGACTTGGGAAGCAAAAGTTTGAGATTTCTTTCAAAAATTTAAAAAAGCACAGATTATAAACATATATAAATTAATGTAGATTTAGAAGATTTGACGAATATTTTAGAAGGAAAAGCTTTTGTCTCCCAATACAAAAAAATTAGTGATTTAGTTGCACAGATCGTCATTCCATGTCGTTTGATAATTATACCAACCGTTCCTTGATCCGTTCTTGTTCCTATAGCGACGACCGTGCACCGTCTGCTCGTTTCCCGCCGTCCGAAGGTATTCCCATCCGTACGAACAAACCGAAGATTATCGTCTGTGAATAGTAAACGCCTCCGCCGTCTTCTGATCGTTTGATGAAACAGATTAAAATACACTATATATAGATAAATTGGACTTTTCGAACCGAAAAAAATACGGCTAAACGTCGGTGTCGTCGTCGTCGTCATCATTCATCTTTTCATATAAACATTGAGTGAAGTATTCGTGTAATTGTCTTTGTAATTTCAGCGAAGTGTGCTGGTAATTAGTTAACAATATTTAATGTAGTCGTATAATATAATGTTACAGTTTGCAGTCATTTAGTTTTTGAAAAATTTCGACAATAATCGATATTTCCTGTGTGTCATCTATTACCTAAGTAAGTTTGTATTATAGGATGCAACCAGTTGCGATTGCGTCAAATCTCATTTAAAAATGTCATTGTATGTCGTCAATTAAAATCCGATTTGCTTATGTATAATGCTTTCTCGTTCGGACGTTATGTTGGGATATCGTAGCATAGGTTGTTTTAATGCGACTACTATCTTTTAACGATTTCAATAAAAGATCAAAAATAGAAAATTTCATAGTTCGTTGTAATTATTTCTGATCCGCACACTTTATCATTGTGATTAGAATTATGCGTTTAACGTAAATCGCTGTTTAAATTTTTCGAATTAATCATAATTCGAGTTCTCTCTGTTCTATTTTTTATATAAGGATATACGATTTAAGTCACAATAAAGTTACAATTTGGTATGCGATTGATATGTTTTGTGAGATATTGTGTTCATAATACTAGAAGAATGAATTGTCATTTAAAGGTTAAGAATCTCGTGAATAGCTTCAATGATATATAGACAATCTCTGACTTAAGTGGATCGTTCAACCACACCTTACATAATTTTAAACACGCGTGTCGGAGTATGCTCTATACCAGGGATTCCCAATTTTTTTCTTGCATTGATTGGGAACCCCTGCTCTATACAGTACTGAAATAGTGCCCTATATTGTTATAAAGATATAACATTAAAAATAAAGTGGGGTATGCTAGAACGAACTTAATTGATTCTAGAACCTCGTTCGTTTTAGCATAAATGAATACTGTACATTTACGGGTCATAGCTTAGCTCAAAGTTAGTATCCAGCACAATCATTTAAACAGGAAAAATATAATACGGAATAAGAATTATAAGCATAAAAATTATATAAAATTAACTTTTATACACTACGCGTGTAAAGTAATCGCCACATTGACACTATAACCAGCCGTTTGTTTTTCATTAATCTGTAGGATTATTAATATGATTCGGGTTCCACACTTCCAGTTTTTCAGATGGTGTCCTGGTCCGGCCCGTTGAACTCCCATCCTTCATCCATTCGGTTGGCCAGCCTGTGATGGGGTCTATAAGTGGCCGCCGCCAGATACAGAATATCCCTGGTGCTATATGGCTGCTTAACCAAACTAACCTAACCTACACCAATATAAAACCATCATCTTTTCCTTGATATTATATGTGTGAACTGCTTAACCTAGCCAGTTCCCTTTGTGCACTTTTTTATTTTTTCCTTGTTTCTTAAAATTCTACTGATTTCTTGATTGAGTCATATATATTCAGCACTTTAGATCTACGAGTACATTACACGTACATTTTTTCCACTTGTTTGGAAATTCTTAATGTCTAAGTTACTTAGCCTTCTCACTCTATTTAGCTAGTTCATGATTAAAATTATATAGAAAAATATTTTCACTGCTAAAGGCGCAAATAAGTGGATAACTAAACTGATAACTGAACCTTACAAACAATAACAAAGATGATGACTGATACCTAATCAAAACGGAAAGGCTTCGGCACGTCATTTGCACCAGCGTTGCGGAGTCGGAGTCGGATTTTTGAACTGCCCGGAGTCGGAGTCGGAAAACACAAACGACTCCCGACTCCTTAAGTCTCTATTTAACTAGAGCTAGAGATATATATATCATTTCTAACTATTTAAGGCTAATGATAATCAATTATCTAAATTTATGAAAAGGCCCTTATAGTGTTATTACTTAATTTATGAGTTTCAACTCTAAGTGATAAATTTTTACCTTTTGGAGCCATATTTAGGGTATTTTATGGAAAGTGTTGCAGTCTAAGCCAAACTGAAACTAGGCATAAGATTCTGATTAATGATTAAAATATAGTCCTATAGCCTAATTCATAGGCCTAGTGGCTAGCACTCTTACAATCAAGATAAGAAAAAACAGACAATGCAAGAGGGTTATAGAAAGTATACTAAGGTATCTGCTCTAATGCCAATGTAACATATTTATTTAGTTTGATAAGAGTTCATTTTAATTTTTTAAGTGCAGTGTGTCGGCTCATTTCAGTCAATGATGTGGTTTTCCGTTTGATACTCAACTCCAGTGGACCAAACGAGGGTTCCGCTCACAAATATATACATATATGAAAAAAAAAATTAGAATTAAATTTAAATTTCTAAATTACCGTATATACAGTACTTAAATATAAGCTGACTCCCCGACTTCAGAGTTTGAAAATTGGTAAAATGCGAAACCCATGTATAAGCCTATCCAGAATTTAGCACTTATTAAAATTTGATAAAAATCCAAAGTCCAATTCAAATATTGATGATGAAACTGACCTTGAAAAATTATTGGATCAAGCAGACCATCTCCAGTGCCAAAAAAGAAGAAAACTCAAATCTCATACTGAAAAAAGTTAAACCTACAAATATATCGCAAATAGTAAATGTCAAGGTGGAATTTAACAAAGCTTTAATAGAAGTTGAATGTTTTGACAAAAAAATCTAATTAAATGTTAGAGAGGCCATCTCTAAAAATCCTGAAATTGTAAAAAATCTGCGCTTCTTGTTACACCTTTGCCTCCAACACAGGTTAGCATAGAGAGATTATTTTCCTCACTCCGTTTGATCAGATCTGATCAGAGAATTGCAATGACAGATGAATGTACTGAGGCTATTTTGTTTATTAGAAATAATATCTTAATTTAATTTGGTATTTGCCTATTTGGTATGTAATTAAAATTTAAAACTCTTAAAGGAAGCTTTTATTCTTTAATCCAGTGTTGATTTTATTTTAATAGGCATTTATACTAGTTAGAACCTGGAATAGTTAGTTAGAAATTAAATTTAAAGTAATTTTGGCTTAACTAAATGCTTCCAAGAAAAGATTTTTTTTTTATTCAAATTTCAATAGTAATAAAATAAATCATGTAAAATTTTAAAGGACATGCATTTTTCTCTTTTTAGTGTATTAAAGTTGCTAATTGTTATCTCAGTTGCCGATTTTGTAAATTGTAACAACCTATACACAGCCCAAATTTTGGATAATTTCTCTTAAAAATTGTAAGAAAGTATGGGCCTACCTAGTATCTATAGCCAAAGTGCTATGAAATTAATATAAAGTAGCCAGAAGAATCACTTGCAATAATAAAATACATTTACAATATTAAAGTTAACTATGCAGGAGTCGGAGTCAGAACTTACAAATTTTAGAGAGTCGGATTTTTCTTAAAAGGTGGAGTCGGAGTCGGATCATTTACTATCCGACTCTGCAACCCTGATTTGCACGCACGTACCACATCGGCAGAAAGCATTCTTTCGCGTTCGCTTTAGCATCTATGTTAGTTGTAGCATTCCGATTTTATTGATAAAAACTTGTTCGTTATAGGTTACGTGATTATTTAATATAAGTATAGTTGGGTAAGTCGTGTAGTAAGACAGTTGCTTTTCATTTTGGAGGCCAGATTCCAATCAGAATTCTGTAGCTTCAATTTTTAAGGACCGGGTTCGAGTCTGGTTCGTTAACTAAACTAATAAGCCCATAAAACATGTATATACAATAAGCAGTGGAATTAGGAGAAATATTTATATATCTGCATTATAGAACTTTATATTATTATCAATATATTTTTGTTTTTTAGACAAATCGTATATCATCTACATAAGTCGGGGATTGTCTCTCTCTACATTTTTACGAATAATTATTAGCATTAAATTTAATTATTTATATTATTAAATAATTTATCAAAATTAGGATAATACTGAATAATTAGTTTTCATTAAATTTTTTTAGACACTCATACACAATAGTAATACTTTTGATATTTCTATTATATACTTTACAAAATAAAATATATTAAAAAATATATAGACTCAAAATGCAATGCTTTTACCATTTTATATTCAACATTGTTTTTTGTTTTAATGATTTTTCAGTTGTATCTTAACAGAAATTTAAAATAGCTAATTTATCAACAAATTGAGTCTGTAATATTATATAGGAATAGAAATCTCCAGAAATAGTTCAGAAAAGAAATAAATTTAATATACAGATTCACCAATTATTTTTTAAGAATTTTAAATGAATTTATATATAAAACTTAAAAAATAATATATATTCTACAATAGCTATAATATGTTTATATTGTAATATTTTTGTTTATGTAGATATTTATAAAGCATATGATTAAGATTTCTTGAATAGCATAATATAATTTCCTATAGAATTTTTTATTAAACGATCAGTTATTCTAAATAATTTTTATGCTTTTTATTTAAGAAATGATAAACTTCTGTGTAAAAATTTTTCTATTATAACACTACTCACCATAGATTATTACATTTTAATTATCATAATATAGGAGATCCCGACTTACGACGGTGATTATTTTTGATGAAAATTCGTACTTACGATGATGGCCAATCGACCGGATGGCCGAGTTATCGCCAGGATGAAACACTGTTGTATTTCCACCATGCATTTATTGATATTTGTTTTCGGATCTCATACTTCAGATTTTTTAGGTGTCCAGGCTTGACCCATTCAACCGTATCGAAATGAAAGAATCATGGAATTTGTATTCCAAGTTTCTGAAAAATTTTCGATAGATTAGCCTGGACCTATTGTAAAAATGTCCTACTGACTCTACCACAGATGTGAGCAAGTGGATAATAATGAATTAGTAGTTGGGTCTAGAATGGTTACCATTAATTTAATAGTAAGCCAATGATGGCATTAAAATTAATTTCCTATATTTGCTAGAAACTTTGTTAGGCTGGTTTGAAGTAAGCCGCTAATGGATGCTTTTGGAAGTGGCCATTTTTACAGCTTCCGCAGACTGTCCAACACCGATGGTGGGATCAACTGAAAGGTTGAAAGACGGGTACAACGACCCTGACTGAGCGTGGATTCTTGATGAAAAATTTATGTAACATCCTGAATTGAACTCAGATTCTTCAATGCGGTAAACGACTGCTTTATCATTTACTCGGCTCTAGAAACATGGACTTTGGAAAATAACATATTATAATGTGAAAATAAAGACGAAATGTTTAACATTTCATCTTTATTTTTACATTGTGTATTCTTTATTTTTATCCGTATAAAGTTCTGGTAGGCACGAAATATACAATTTCCATGTTTATTGTATTATTCTTATTTTAAAGAACATTGATTAAATGAGTTTTGGTGGTTGGGGAACATAACCTCCATTTATAAGATGGTGTCTATGGAAAATCATGTTCCGCTTTATGACGGATTCGAACTAATACCTGCTACAGACACAAAAACATAACGTACTTTACGTTAATCTTAAAAGGACTTTAACATAAAAGTACTTTAAGGTTTATTTCAGACACACGTTTGGAATTTTCGTTAGTATTCGCCATCTAGTGGGATTTTTATAAACATATGATTGTAAACAACATGTAGTAGCTATAGTAATAATGGATGACGATTTAAAATACCATTTTCCTGAATTCAATTATTCCTAGTCAAGAACAAATGAAATTGCGAGAGAGTTCTTAAATACATCCTTACAAATATTTTAAAAATAAAAAGAAAATTATGCCATTTGCCAAAAATGCTTTTATTTCTTTTCATCTATTTTAAATGTTGATAATGGTTTTCCCAAATATCTATTAAAATCTTGATTAGAATATTTGTTTCTTCCATCGTCCAATTCATTCTTTTCCCCATGTTTACATTGCTTCTCGAAATAAGTCGTTACCAGTTTGAGGCTTGGTTTCCACTATACCTGAAAACTGAAACTGATAACATAAACTGAAACGAGCAAAGTTATGTTTCAGGAAGCTTTCAGTTTCTGCTTAAACTCCACATAAACATAAAAGTCGACAGAACTTTACAGCACAATCTAGTGTTAGAATTTAACTCTTTCGACTGACTGACAAAGATGATCTTCAAAGTTCTATATTTAATTATTATTCAGTGTGGAAAGTGAACGAATGTAATTTAATTAATAGGGTGTTTTATATAGAAAACAATAAAAAATTAAATATTTGAGAATTCTACCAAACTTCAGAACGAATATATCATCGTAGGGGGAAAATCATGTAACTTCATAAAAATAAGTCGTAGCTTATTTAAGTTGATTGTTCGATTCGGAATGATAAGATACATCTAAAATCGTTTAAAATATCCGATAAAAGTTTTGCAGAAGTTCCATTCTCAAGTTTTGCAGAAAATCTGCAAAACTTGAGAATGGAACTCCTGCCCCACATGGAATCTTCACCAATAAACTCAGGAGTGTTTAATTGAGGGATAAGATAAAGGGGAGGTCGAAATTCCGCTGGGATTTTTTCTCCTATCGTATCAAAAACTTACATTAAACTATAAGATAACCGTTCTACGGTATCGTTGTATGTTAATCTAGGGAAACTTACCATCAAGTTCAAATTTTGTACCTATTGCAGCCTAATGACATAACTTTGTATAGTACTATATTCTTGTTTATTTTAAAGAAAGTTGTATTTTCGGAATTCTAAATAGTATTTCTAAGTTTCTCCTATGTTTACAACAGGCTTCTACCATTTTGTCTAAACTACGACATAAAAAAAGAGAAGAAAAAAACACAAGAAATTATAAAATCATTACTTTTCTTAAGATTCGTATAATCTATCTGACTTAAAACACTTCGTATAATCTATCTGACTTAAAACACGAAAGATTAATAAAATAAGAGCTTTTTATTATTCATAGCATTAAATGAGCAGAACATAAGTCTTGAACCGAAAATTTTTCTTGGTTGCGCACCGCCATCTTAGCGAATCAAATGGGAGGGCGTGATGATTTTTCAATATGGTGGCTGAAAGTAATATAAGAGATAGTGAAAGTAAACAATTGGTATTTTAGCGATGTTCCTCAACAAAATTAAACTTTGTGATATATTTGATTATTCAGGATATGAATAAAAATGTTTCATTGAAGGAGGCTTTATTTGGTGCACACCATAAAATGTTATGTGGAATAAGAGAACGAAATGAATCGTTACATTGCGCGGCATCACACTATACAACAAGCTTTTTTAATGTATATATATACTGTATATGTGGTATAAAGAAATATAGTTATTTTAATTATTTATATTTTATTTTTTGTTCAATTGGCAGCACGGGTTGTTGGCTGCCATGTTCTTTGGTATTGAAATGTAATAAAGTTTTCGTTTACTCTCTGATGTGTTGTTAAATAAAATAAGCACTCCGTAAATGTGGGAAAACATCGACGTCACCACTTGTGTGTGTGTGTGTCCCAGATCACATGTAGAGAAACTACATCGTGGTCCGGGAATCATAACGCGTACAGTATGTATATATATTTATTAAAAGCAATGCGATACGCCTTTCACTATCAGGTAATCTACCATTTTGCCCAATTTGGGATTTTTATTTTTAGATTTATAACTAGATTTTATTTATTTGTCAACCTTTGATTACATTTTATCAGGTAATAGTCTTAAGAAAATGCACAGAACAAATGAAAGTGTTCTTGGGTGCTTTCTTTCCAAATTTCAATATATGTAACCATTCTTTTTGTAATTTGATATTTTTCGGAGTCGATGTAAAAAAATGGTCGCTGATTGTTTGCTCTTACATGGTGGTACGCCGAAATAACGATTACTTATCTTATTATTATTCTTCGTTCTCCCAAATTCCATAAAAACATTCACTTATAACATACACGTAACGATAGTAACCAGTCTACTTCAGTAGTTTCGCAGAGAGACACCAGTTGGCAGGTCATTCGTTTGGAAACGCGAATAGTACTTTATGCCTCTAAAGTACTTTAAGGGACATTCGTTAAGTTAAAGTACTTTAACTCTTAACGTACTCCAATATTTCGTGTCTGGAAAGCATTATTCCGTTAAATTCGACCTTAAAGTACTTTAGGCGGTCTAGTCTGTAACAGGTATAACACTGAAATTTTTTAACGCAACCCCGTCGTACCTCCGGTACAAATATAATCATTCTTAGAAATGGTTGGTGGGAAAGTAAAGTAAAGGTAAAGGTAGCGATTATGCATCATTATTACTTATAATTAACCATTATATAAATTTATAACCTACTATCTGGAGAATGTATGTGGCCATTTGGTGAAATTCAGTAAATCTAACCGCTTAAGAGAGAAGTTAGTATATGATTATGCTTTATATAAAAAAGGGAAAAGGAGGCTTTAAAAACGAACAGAAGAAATAATTTGTTCAAAAAATTTCTTCTTGGTGTTTGGAGGTAATGTGGTGATAAAGTAATTATGCCAATTTTGTTGTTCTGGTGATTTTGATATAAGTGATAAAACCCATTCTGGAAGACTGTCAGTTGGCGATATTTAAAAAAAATAGTGACAAAATCTACGGCTAGTTTCTCGAGAAATGGCAAAAGTTGTGTTGATCAACAATTTTTTCGAATCATTCATTTCAAAATTGATTGTTCAGGTGTTTGTACCACGTAAACCATCGGAAACAGTTCGTTTGACAAATTTATTGCCTGCAACATTTTTCTATTATATCAAAAAAAAATTTGTTTAAAAAATGATTGTCTGTGAAAAATCGGTATAATATTGTAATAATATCAGAAAATAAAGACATTGATATACAGTAAAACCTGTCAAGTTGAACACCTCTCTATGTTGAACTTTTCCTGGAAACGGACAAAAGCCTATAATTTACTATATATCCAAACCTCTATATCCTGGACACCTCTATTTTGTATCTTGAACAACTGTTTCTAATAAGATGGACAGTTTTTGATTATTGGTTGAAATATTTTATTTAGATTTAGAAGATTAATCAAAGGAATTTGTGAAAGAGAAAATTATAACATTGATTAGTCATGCCTTGAAATGGTTGCTGATGACATAAATCAATGGCTACGTTCAGCAGACTGAACGGTTCTAAGTGAGCAGATGAGTTGTAGCGGTTGGTGTATTTGCTGAACGGCAAGTAGTAACAGGAGACGCGATTATCGAAAGAAAATGAAACCAGTTGTAAACATCATTAAATACGTATATTTTATATATTTTCATTTGTTCCTTTGGATTGCATCCATCGGTGCAGCCATCTTGAAATAACTCAACATGTTGAATTGTAGCTTAATGAAATCCGCTACCAAACGTGACGTCACTCACTCAACAAGTTCGATTGTAGCGCTACCTGAAGACGCGTTCAGCAGAAAATCTCTTAACTATTCCACAACAGTTGAGTCTGTTGAACGCAGCCCATGGTTTACTTATTATTGTAAATACAAACACTGAGCATTGAAAAAAATCAAACCAAAACGAACGAAATTATAGCCAGAATATTTTATTGCAGTAAAATAAATATTTGGGCTATAATTGGCTAGTTTTGATTTGATTTGATTATTTTACTTTTTCGTTGAAAATTCGTGCTGTTTCTTCTGTTGCTTGATTAAGCTTTCCTTAGAGATGTTAAAAAGCAATAAAAGAAAATTAAATAAGCTGACATTAAACCAAAAGAAGCAAATTGTTATCATTTACTATTCTGGATGTAGTGAGATGGATTTACGTTGCGTGATAAGTAGTTTCACAATTAACTATTCATAAATGTTTTAAAACAGCTGGGTTTTTTATAGCTTTAACTAAGGAAGTAATGCGAGAGGTGAATAACTTTGACCTAGGGAGAAGAACTGAGGACTCTTCCTAGAACTATCATCCTTAAATTTTAACTGAAGATTTTACAAATTTTGACAACAATCTTATCCATCATAAATATGAACATTTTACAGCCAGTGATTTAATTGCAAAGATTATATCCAGCTCAATTTATATAGGAGACTTTGCTGGAAGAGGAACCGGTTTGGAATATGTAGAAAATTTGAACGATAAGCATTTTCTAATAATGAACCAGAGATTGTTGAAATTCTATTTGGTACGAGTAAGTATTTTCTAATAATGAACCAGAGATTGTTGAAACTCTATTTAGTTAAAAATAAAATTGAAAATATGTGGATGAAGTGTAAATTAAATATAAAAGAGGCAAACGCAAATAAAATTGAAAATATGTGAATGAAGTATAAATTAAATATAAAAAAAGGCAAATTTTACTTACAGACTTCTTTTTAAATAGATAGTTCTTATGTTGAAAGCACTGACAGACTTCTTTTCAAATAGATAGTTCTTATGTTGAAAGCACTGATAGACTGCAATATGTATTTAACATTTTTGAGTTTTTTATTTAAAATAATAATGAAAGCACTGACTTCTTTTCAAATAGATAGTTCTTATGTTGAAAGCACTGATAGACTGCAATATGTATTTAACATTTTTAAGTTTTTATTTAAAATAATCATAGGACCGCTCTTCCGATCTTTTCATTTAAAATAATAAAATGTTTCCAATTTGAATTGACTAAAAGGCTTGCATTGACATGAAAATTTAGTGTTTAGTATGTTTAGAAAAATTTGATTTTATAAATCTCTCTATGTTGGACACCTCTCTAACTTGAACACGTTTTGAAGGAACCAAATGTGTCCAACATAGAGAGGTTTCACTGTACTAAGAATTAGCACGTTGTCAATAGCAAAGCCTAGCTTGCACTAATAAGTTTATGCACTGTTGATGGTTGCATTCTAGAGAGATTATATATTATGAATTCCTTAAATATAATGAAACAGTTCTGTTATTGTCAGGAATTGGATAAAATTGAAAGATGCTATTTGAATGGTACAAAAATTGAAAAATGTTTGCTAAAAAATTCTTATTTATTCTCCATATTCAGCAGCTCTAATACTGTCAGGTAGTTATTTTACAGAACTATTTCAATAGTAAAAATTTGTGAACATTTGATGAAGTCAAATCCTGTATACAAATTTTTTTAATCTAAACTCGTAATCCTTTTTGTAAAAGTAGAATGATAAAACTTTTAGAAAGGTAGACTACAGCAATTTAAGTAGCAATTGAAACTATGACAGTTGAATAAATAACGTGTCATTAAATATATAAGTTTTCTGTTTAAAAAAAATACTTTCCCACCAAAAACAGTAATACTTGCTAAAATGCATATACAGTCGATTCCGCTTAATAGTGACACGTTGGGCATTTTGGCCAATTAAATGAACTAATAATAAATTCTAAAATAAAATATGTAATACGTAGGTAAAAAATAATAATTACGTAACTAATTTAATATTTTATTAAAATAGATACGTAATTATTAGCTTTTTAGCGATCTCCTCTGACTTCAACACTCGGCCGCTGATATTCACGCCTCGTCCGCTAACTACAGAAAAACCATTAATATAATGCAGAGGTGTCAAACTGGCGGCCCTCGAAGTGATTTTTTGTGGTCCTCAACGCTCTTAACTAAAATGAAAATGAGAACAATATGTTATGAGATAATAGGAAGTAATTCTCGCTTCATAGCTATGTCATATACTATGATGCACTAGTTTGATTTTAATGAAATTTGTTGTACAAGTTTTTTTCGATTGGCCTTATCAGACACACGTACAGATGATTTTCGGATTGGTGACACAAACTAAGTGCTTTCCTGCAAGGACTACATCGTTTTGTGCGAAATTTCTTACCAAAAACAAAGCCATAAATGAGAATCTATATTTTTTTTGATAGCCAAATACAATAATCAATTTCCAAACAATCTCTCTTTGAAGGACGTCTTTAAAGGGACATCCTAACGGGCTTGTCGAAGATTTATTTGTCGTCTTATTAACTTATTTAAAAAATGTATGTTGTGGATATTTGAAATTTCTAAAATCTTAATGAATGCTTTTGTTTTTGTACTAAAAATGTGATATACAGAAAATGTGACTTTTAATACTTAATAGAAAATTGGATTGATTGTACAGAAAATGTGACTTTTAATGTTTAATAGAAAATTGGATTGATAACGAGTCTTTTAATGCTTAATAGAAAATTAAAAATTGATAGCGAGGAATTAAATAAAAAAATATGCATAATTAAAAACAATTATGTAGTAATTATATATTTTTGCAGTATGTTTATTTGATTACACAATGTTTTTAATTATCCCATCTATATTTTTGAATTCTTATTCTAAAGTGTAATTTAAAAAAAAAATTAAATATGATGTGGCCCGCGGCAATCTTACAGGTCCATTCCTTTAATGAGCCTGTAAGATTGCCCCTTGAATTAGAA
Source organism: Olivierus martensii (assembly GCA_000484575.1). Taxonomy (NCBI): domain Eukaryota; kingdom Metazoa; phylum Arthropoda; class Arachnida; order Scorpiones; family Buthidae; genus Olivierus; species Olivierus martensii. The sequence goes on along the minus strand of AYEL01050408.1, from coordinate 9,904 downwards.
TGAGTTTGACACACCTGATCTAATTCTTCTTCTTCGACTTCTAGATCCTTTCCATCACGCTTTCTTTTGGATGTTCCTGGAATTTCTTTCGATAAAGCCCACTCCTCACGCGGTTGATTTTCTTGTAGGAAACGCGCTATGGTAGATTTTGGTACACCAGTTATATCAGCGAGTCTACCATGGCTTGTATTAAATGTCTGGCTTTTAATTTTATCCAGCAAATTAATTTTATTTGAAAGTGTAAAATCATTTCTTGGCATCTTGGCAAATATTTAAAAAATTTTAAATAAAATCGACACTGTAAATGAATATCGCTAGGTGCAGTATATACTATATAGTAACGGTAGACTTTTAAGCAGACGCATACTTGCCAGACGCACGACGATAGATAATTGATTCGCATCACGCTATGTTGCCAAATACTAGTGTACATAGCGTTGACATCTAGTAGTAAATAGTAGTGTACATAGAGTATACTTTCGAAAAATCCCTAAAAATTGCTAAATTCCTTTTCTGTTACTGTCCCAATTAAGCGTAAAGTTCTCTCAAACGTTTAAATTATGATATTAGTTTGATTTCCGTTCTTTGAGATTTGGCCCAATTAAGCGGAATCGACTGTATTTTTAAGGAATTACTTGCATTAGATTTTTTAACAGGATTAGACTATGATATTTAATTGTTCAATCAGTATTTCTCAATCTGTAGTCCCTGGATTACTGATGATGATTGTAACCTATAGCAAGCCAATATTTTTGCCTAACAGATATACTAAGGAAAATACTACATAATTAGTTTCCATTAAATATTTTTTAGACAACATTCTGGGTTTCTGATGAATGATAAATTTGAAAAATAATAAATATTATTAGTTTGATTTCCGTTCTTTGAGATTTGGCCCAATTAAGCGGAATCGACTATATTTTTAAGGAATTACTTGCATTAGATTTTTTTAACAGGATTAGACTATGATATTTAATTGTTCAATCAGTATTTCTCAATCTGTAGTCCCTGGATTACTGATGATGATTGTAACCTATAGCAAGCCAATATTTTTGCCTAACAGATATACTAAGGAAAATACTACATAATTAGTTTCCATTAAATATTTTTTAGACAACATTCTGGGTTTCTGATGAATTAATATTTATTATTTTTCAAATTTATCATTCTTTGTACTGCTGTCTTATATCAGTAAGTAAAAAAAATATTTAAGATAGTTCATTAGTGAAAAAAGGTGAAAACTGCTGCATTTATTATCTAGCTAAGACATTTTAATTACATGTGTAAAGGCTAATAAAGAAATAACTTGAGCCATATGCAAGATTTTAATATAGTATTTCAGGTTTAAGTAAGTGTTGAATCAAATTGATATAATGATAATTTTATCAAGTATTATTGCCAATCTGAAATTATGCTGCTGCAACAATAAAAATAATTAGTTTTTATAAATAGTGTTTAATATCTGCATATACTCTTCAAAAACTAGAATAAAAGTGATGACAAAAATTTAACTGAAGAAAGCATGCGCTAATCATATAGGTCAATAAGTTGTTTTCATATAGTAAGAATTTGTTTAGATTAAGCTATTTTTATGGCGAAATTCATTTTATATAAGTAAGTATTTTAAAGATTCAGAATTTTTGAGAAGTTGCATTTTAATTGTTTTTGTTAGGTATCCAAATAAAACAGTATACAGTTCATAAGTTCTACTGTACTAAGGCACAACAACAACGACAAAAAATAAAGCACTTTTAGCAACATGATGCTAAAAGAGTTTCATACTGTTGTTAAATAAATTATCAGAAATTTTCTTTGTTACTAATATATTTAATAATAATGGCAAGATTTTGTGATATAGATTATTAGTGTTACAAAATATATACTTGCTAACTCCTGAAATTTTTAATTTTAAATACCAAATTTTTCAATTATTTAAAAAATAATTATATAAAAATCTTTGAGGATAATTCATTTTTAATTTGCATTGTTAAATATTTAGTGAATTCTTATTGTTATTGTTGATATTCATGAATTATCCAAGTTATTAAAAAATTAAATTTGTTTTTGTGTAAGAAAATTATTTAATGAAGAGATGAAATACTGTTATATTTTAATATTCTTTTCAAAAATAAATAAGTTCGTTGTTTAGAGGATCTTTATAAACAGTTTCTTATTTAAAAACATTATGCATTTAATGAAATTATAATGTTTAAAGTTTTGGCAATTTTAGTATAGTGTTTCCCGGATATAACGCCATCGTTTTATACCTCGGGTTTTTCTTGTTCCCCATCATTTGAATTAAAATTTTGAGGCCATTGGTTATAACGCGGATCACATTCCTACCCTGAAAATCTGCATTATAATCGGGGAACGGTGTGCTTTGTCCTACAGATTGGGTTGATTTATTGTTTTGTATCAAATTTGAATATTTGATATAAGTTTTAAAAATGCCAGAACAACTTAACATAAAAAAAAGAATTGACCCTACAGATTGGGTTGATTTATTGTTTTGTATCAAATTTGAATATTTGATATAAGTTTTACAGAACAACTTAACATAAAAAAAAGAATTGATTTAAGAGAATAAAAAATAACAAACTACAGTACAATTCAAGATTTATGGAAGTAAGGAATATTGTGTAAGAAAATACAATAGTGATCATTTAAAAAAAGATACGGAGATTGGAATTTCTTCTTACTCAGATAGGCAGATGTTCTTGAAAGTTAATTGGCTCTTTTGCTTAGAACGGTGTTATTCTTAGCCAAATTTTGATGAATTGTCAGAAGAAAACTTCAGTTTTCAAGATGAAAAATCCACTGGTATTTGATAAAACTAGGCAGTTTTCAAATACAGCAAATGAATTCCCCATGAAGTGATCAAATTGAGTAAGTTTAACCTGGTGAATATTTAGACATTATTGAATTGCCGTCAAGAAAGAGATTTCTTTTTTTATTGAAGAAAAATGTATTATTGATTGCGATAAGAAGCAGCATAAGTGACAGTTTACAAAGAAAAGTGAACATTTCAGCTCTATTGATTGATTTGTTCTTTGCAATCTAAAAGGGTCAAGCTGTGCATTTATAGGATTTTAAAGCTCATTTTTGCATGCCCTGTTAAATTTCTTGTTAGCCTTAACCACAGTTGTTTTGCAGTTGTTGGATAAATGTTAATTGGTAGTTACTGGCACGAATTTCACAAACCAAGGGTCAAAACATGCAGTGACAAATTCACTCTTTTCATTTAGAGTGATCAAGAAAGGCTTAATTAAAAATCAATTTCATACTTGTCGTTTTCTTTGGTTGTCGTGGTAGCGCGTTCTAAATTCGTTTTATCACACGCATTATATCCCATAAAAACGTTGAATTGACTAGACTTCCTGATGCTTGCTTGACGATAGGTAATTATCATCATTTGAATTTTGAGAATAGTACAGGTAGGCCTCGAGTTCGAATAACGCGATTTCGATTAGTGCGACTTATAAAATTGATACCGTTTTTCAGTTAGTGCGAGCAAATATTCGATTAATGCGAGTTGTAAGCATAGACCAGTCTTACAAACAAAGCTCCGCCTCCTTTTATGATGTCAATTAACAAATTACCGTTAATTTTCGGTTAGTAAAACCGGACGAGGAGCAGTCCAAGAACAGTCTCTTGGCTTTGAAGGGGTGAAACATCAGAAAGATGGGCTTTTTGCCGTTAACTGTTTAACATTACTTTACTATTATTTAGTTTTGCTATCGTATACATACAGTATAGTATAGAATTTTCTCTTTTTAAAAGTATCGAAATGGATAAAAGGAAGAACACTTTTGACGATAAAACAGGAAACGAAAAAAAGAAGAAGTTAGTGATTACGCTACAACAAAAAATGGATGTGATTAAGCGTCATAAAAACAGTGCGCCACTTCCGCTTTCGATTTGCTCTTTTGGTTTCGATTTGGCGGTTGGTTTAATGATGGTATGAGACCATACAGTACAGTACAGAATTTGGCGGTTGGTTTGATGATGTATGAGGAGACATAATTCCTGACGATTTGGCAGTTGGTTTGATGATGGTATGAGATGCAATTCCTGGTAGGTTTGGCGGTTGGTTTGATGATGATATGAGACGCAATTCCTGGTAAGTATTAAAGATGATGGATGGTATGAGACGCAATTCCTGGTAAGTTATTAATTTAGATGGTGAACACAATAATGTAAAATATGGTCACAATAATTCTAAGATATCTTCAATTTGGAAGTTGGATTGATGTTGGTATGAGATGCAAATTTGGTTTTGATTTGGCGGTTAGTTTGATGATGATATGAGACACAATCTGTGATTGAGCGACATAAAAACGGCGCTCAACTTCTGCTTTTGATTTGGTGGTTGGTTTTTTGATGGCTATGACAATTCCTGGTAAGTTATTAATTTAGATGATGAACAATGATGTGATTCGCTATTTTGGTTTTGATTTGGCAGTTAGTTTGATGATGATAACCGCTTTCGATTTGCTATTTTGGTTTCGATTTTGATGATGGTATGAGACTTCGCTATTTTGGTTTTGATTTGGCGGTTGGTTTGATGATGATATGATTTAAAAGTGGTCACGATAATTCGGCGGTTGGCTTGATGATGGTATGAAACAACATAATTCCTTTTGATTTGGCGGTTGGTTTGATGATGATATGAGACGCAATTCCTGTGAGTTATTAATTTAGATGATGAACAATGATGTAAAATATATAAATATTTACAATAAACTTAACACTAACTATTAATTTTTGGTGTGATGATGGTTTGAGACGCAATCCTGGTAGTCTATTAATTTAGTGAACACTAACGAGTAAAATATGAAAATAAATATTTCTTAAACAGTTAGTGTTAAGTTTATCGTGGTTATTAATTTAAATGATGAACAATGATGTAAAAATATGGTGTAAAATCTGAAAATAAATATTTCTTAAACAGTTAGTGTTAAGTTAGTATTGTGGAAATAAATATTTCTTAAACAGTTAGTGTTAAGTTTATTGTGGTTATTCTTCATCCTATATTTCTTAAACAGTTAGTGTTAAGTTTATTGTGGTTATTCATCGTGGATTTTCTCTTAAACAGTTAGTGTTAAGTTAGTATTGTGGTTATTCATCATGAAGTTAGCTAATGGCCAGAATATCATAAACAGTTAGTGTTAAGTTAGTATTGTGGTTATTCATCGTGAGATTAGCTAATAATTTAGATGATGAACAATGATGTAAAATATGAAAATAAATTTTTCTTTTAAACTGAAGTTAGTGGTTAAGTTTGTGGTTATTCATCGTGAGGTTAGCTAATGGTTAGTGTTAAGTTTATTGTGGTTATTCATCGTGAAACTTAGCTAATGGTTAGTGTTAAGTTTATTGTAGTTATTCATTGTGAAGTTAGCTAATGGCCGTTTAAGTTAGTATTGTGGTTATTCATCGTGAGGTTAGCTAATGGTCGGAGTCTCACAAAGCAAGAACAAATTACCATATTTTACATATAGTTAATACTTCGATTAGTGTGAGAGATTCGTGGAACCAATTATTCGCACTAATCGAGGCCTACCTGTATTGCGATATTTGTATTAAAATTCTCAAATCCATACACAAATTGGAGAATATTGATTCGAAATTATTTGAGTAAATATATTTTTTGTATACTGTACCGAAAAGTAACTGATAACTTCTGTTTGGTGCTGAATTAAAAATTATACTGACCGCTGGTTTCAAAATTCCGTAGTAAAAATAATATATATTGAATTTTACTATTGCTAACGCCAAAAACTTCATGTAACAAATACTAATTTAGTAGATGCAGGGGCGCCGTGCGGCACTTGTCTCGTGCACCCTTCCGCAGTGCTTAACGCCTTCCGCCAGCCCTGATTATTCACTAGTTTAAGGAAATAACCATAAACTATATCGGTATTTCCAACCTTTACCATCCTCTTGGTTTTTTTCGTCACACGAGGCTTCAACCTCTGACTATCACGCCTTCCGCAGTGCTTAACGCCTTCCGCCAGCCCTGATTATTCACTAGTTTAAGGAAATAATCATAAACTATATCGGTATTTCCAACCTTTACCATCCTCTTGGTTGTTTTCGTCACACGAGGCTTCAACCTCTGACTATCATGTCTGCTCTCTTCAGTTAAAATTTTTAGCGTTTTTATATAAGATAATAGAAAATAGGAATTACTTTACGTTAGTACTTTGTTACATTCTTTAACTTCCACATAAATGCTCGATTTATTTTAATCACATTTGTTTATTTCTGAAATACAAAATCATCAATAAAATTAATGCAAACATTTTTTTCATTCTATGATATATGAATGTTGAACAATAAAGACAATCATCATTCAGATATCATTTGTGTATTCTTAAAAAATGAGAAATAAAGAATATTCAAAAAATATATTTGTCAAGGATTTATTTCGTACAGTAAGACTGAGAGAGAGAGTTGTTTTATGAATGCGTAAGAGATAATCCATAAATTACATCACGATAAACTACATTCTGAGTGTGACGTCAAATTTGAAGCTTTCCTTTTACTTAAAAGATGTTTTCTCTGATTTTACATAAATAAATAAATAAACGATAATAGAACTAAATTATTTTACACTGATACGTTGTTATATATATTCTTTTAACTTCTAAATAAGCTTTCAAACAACTAGATGAAAATGTCTTAGTCCGAGGTATGTTATATTACAGCCTTTTATTTTTTGAATAATAAAAAATAGTTAAAAAATTTCTTATAATAGAGATGCAAAACTACCCATTTTGGCGAGTGAGACGACGTTTATGGATGCTCCCTAAGATTGAATAAGATTTTATTATGACTTCATCTAATCAAATAAGATCAATATGATCCAGACAAATAATAAATTTTTATAACGAATATAATTATTGATATTTAGTAGAGCTACTTGAGGCTGGAACAGTTTTTTTTATAACAATATAGTTTGGATAATCAAACATTTCTGAGAATACCATTTATACAAAAAATAATTACTTTCTCAAATTATATACAAGAAGATTATTACTATTTTAAAATATAAGAAATAATTTAGAAAATTGTTTATAAATAAAATGTTCACACTAGCAAACCTATCGTCCGATTTCATTTAATGACACATTAATATACTAAAGCATCGCCAATAAGTCGATGTCGGAAACTTCAATAGATTGCCTCAAAGTCTGAATACTATCTGTTTTATCTATCGGAAAACAACGTTTTGGTATGAAAGATTGTGCAATCTGTGTTGCACTAAATGTGCAACTGCCATGGAATGGAGAAGCTTCCGATATATAAGCGCTGAGGTTTTTTAGCATATAATCCTACGGTGCTTCCTTCTCACCTATAATATACGAGCATCGATAGCAACAATAAACTAGTCGGTCACTTCTGCTATATTTCGTATAACTTTCAAAAAAATAAATATATATAGATTAAGCGGTATGAATAATATTTCAGCATAACCACTGAACTAATGTCAGCCGAGTGAAAACGTCTGTTTTTCACTCTAGATCCGTGGTTCACAACGTGGGGCAATTTGATTTTTAAGAGGCAATTCGAGGAGTTATTAACGGTGAATTTTTTACATTTCTTATAGTTTTAGGTGCCTCATATACAGTATATAAATATATATTGTTACATATACATTTTAAAATTAAAATCCGAATGTACAAGGCGGTTTTGAAACTTTATTTGCTGTTTTTCATATTACTTTTTTAAACAATTAGTGATTTCTTCCTCAGTATTTCAACTGTCCTTTCGTTCTTTTATTTTTTCTCTTTCATGGATGCCAAGTTCTTTGGAAGCTTGTTTCGACCAAATTAATCATCTTCATGTGTATAGGAGTTCACTTTTTGAAAAATAAAAATTATGTGTCACGGGGCATCAGGATTTTACAGATGCTTAGGTGGGGCATGGCCAAAAAAACGTTGGAAACCACTGCTCTAGAGGATCGGGATTCGATTGATAAATTTTGATGGCCAGAAATTTAAGATGATAAATGAATGTGGGAATTTCTACAATGTTTCAGATATCGCATCTGAGATATCAATATTTGATACGAAAATTATAAAATTTTATAAGTGCATATAATTGTCAATTACGATAAAAATTGGTATTTTTTTAAATAGTGATTTTGCTAGCTATTTTCAAAAACTAATATATAAAAAATGAATTTTTGTACATATATAAGGTGACCAAAAGAGAATTTGTGTATTCCTTTTTCGTGAACCGTACTCCTTTTGTATTCCTAAAAACAAAAACTATGACTATTATATGCAACCTTTTATACATTCGTATGCATAAAGTTGTCTAAAATTGTCTACGATAGTATCATAAATCATTGATAGTATCAGTATGCATGTGAATGTGCATATTTTGAAGTCAAACAGTTAGCATAAGAGGTCACTACAGTCCTTGTTGGGTTTGTGTATGCCCGGTATGTGATTATCGAGACAGGGTGCATCCAGTTGGCAAGCGCTTTTCTGACTTTGATAAGTAAGCGCTTAGTTCACATACGTCATCATTTGCACTGTTTTATTAGACGTTCTTGCTGACAAGTTCTGCCAAGCAAAATGGCTGCTCTCAAACAAAAAGGTTTAATACATTTGATTGATGAATTAACAGATGATTCTGTGGAAGTTTCTTTAATGAATATAATTCAGAGAATTGCAGAATCAAACGCTGAACACTTGACTGCTATAAGCATCCACTGGAATTTAAAAATTAATAATAATTCGAAAGATAAAAAAGTAAACTGATACAAGAAATCCTTTATAGTTTTCTAGTAAATTTTGTTGGAAAGTGACATCTGTAATAATAATATTAATAAGCATTAGCATTTTTAATTGATAAGATGCTTAGATTCAAAATAATATATAACAATGTTAAACTAAATATTCTTAAGAAAATTTATTTCTCCACACATCCTTGTTTCAAATTTAAATTTTTAAAACAATAGAAAACTTAGATTAAAAAGTTTATATAAATTTTATCTATTTTAAACTAACAAATCATAATCTTTAGATGACAAACTCAGCTAAAGTAGCAAACAAATGTAGCGCTGACTTTGCTTATCAGCAAACTCAGCAATTGATGACGTCACTTATACTAAGCGGGCCGTCCAGTTGGACAGCTAAACGGTCTGCTGAGAGATTATTAGTCAGCTGATTACCAACTGGATGCACCCACAGTCTTCTTTAACGTGATAAAGAGTGCGCATTAACGAGAATCGGGGAATTCCCCTTAGAGCAAATAAATGTATCGGCATGGATTCTAAAGCTCCTTTCATTTTAACTTATCGCTTAGCTGTTCACATCTGTTCGAATACGACTACGATAATTTATATCGAGCATGTGCAAAGGTTTGTTTTAATAGTGAGCAAATATGGATCCATTTGTGCTAACATTAATCCTTCGACGAAAAAAATTAAATTATTAATAAATCTCGATAATTTTTATGAGAAACATCATACATCAAAGGTCTCTCTAACAGCCGAAATCAATTTCCGCCATTTTACTTTATAAAAATGCTTCTTCCTGATTGGTCGAAGTAGAACGACGACGACGACAATCTTGAATTTTGGTCAAGATCGGAACGACTAGCGACACCGACCGTTTCAGGACGACGACTAACAGAAACAAGTGTGAAAATATAAGCGATCTTGACGAAGCGATAGAAACCGAGTCTTTGGTTGTCGCTGGCAGTGTGAAAGGAGCCTTTTGATACTTTCGAAAAAATATTAATTATTATTATTATTAAATGAAATGTTGAATTTTCTTGTGTTTCTTTTAATTTTAAATCAGTATTACTTCTTCAAACTTACTTGGCATTTAACTTTAATTTTTTATTAATTAAATATAAATTTAATTTTATATATATAAAATAAAAT
>AYEL01050406.1:0-10360 GCA_000484575.1 Olivierus martensii | reverse complement strand
GGATCCTTAATAAAGCTTTGAAATCCTCTGATTTTAAAATAGCCTGGAAGAGAGGGCATACCCTTTTTAGCACCCTTAGAAACAGTAAAGACAGGATCCCAGAATATAGGAAACCTGGTGTTTATACAATCCCTGTTTTTAGTAATGATGAAAATTGTGAACAATGCTGTATAGGAAGTACGAAAAGAAACCTATTTAAGAGGCTTAAGGAGCATAAGAATGATGTAACCATGGGCAAAACAACCACAGCTTTAGCCAACAAAGCATATCAACAAGATGTCATGATTAAGTGGGCAAATGCCACTATGTTAAAGACTGTATTTGATATCAGAGGTCTTACCGCCATGGAGACTATTTTAGGTATAATATTTATTTATATTAAAATTTTCTTTTTGCTGCCAAAATCTTATTAGAAAAATGAATAGAAATTATATCTTTCAGCAAACTCGATAAGTGATGCTATTCAATCTACATAATATGACTGACCTAAAATAGAAATTTCACAAATAACCGAGTTAAATATTTAAAAATATAAGAACATACAGGTAGTTCTTGGGTTATCAATTCCTGCTGAACATGTTCCTCAGTTTATGTTTTTTTAAATATTATAAAATATCAAAATTGAAAATATGAATATTAATTGCAATAAATAAATGCTAAACATTCATAAAAAGGCATCTCAAGCCATATATATATATATATATATATACAATACAATATGATTAGGTTTGTAGCAAAAATTCCATGATTTGCTATAAAATCAAAAAAATCAAAATCATGCTAAAAAGCTGAAATAGCATGCCCCTGGTATTACTGGCATATTAAGTAAAAAATTTCTATTTCTGGTTTCTGCATAAGGCAATTCTTTATTTGTATAAAAGATCATCTATTTATAAATAGAGCTTTCTGCAGCATGGAAGTGGTGTGCTATGAATAATATATGATTGCTAAATCAATATGTCTGACTATTTAAGTGCAATATTCTATCTATATGATACAAATAAAGGCATGAGGAAACTATACTCTTGTACGTTCTCCCTTGGAAGAAACATTTACTAGTTCTCATCTATGGGTTGCGACTTCAATCATACACTAGGTAGAGTATATGGACTCTTAATATGTTATATATGTATTATTTATTTCCATATGTATTTTTATGTTTTTTATATAGTATTCTCTTTATTTATCTCTAAACTCTTTAGTTTATGTTTTTATGCATGTAGTGTTAGTCTTTACAACTTATATTTATGAAAATGTTAAAATATTCTATTTTTGTTTTTTAAAAAAAAAAAAAAAGTCTTTACAACTTGTATTTATGAAAATGTTAAAATATTCTATTTTTGTTTTTTGTTTTTTAAAAAAAAAAAATTTTAAATTGTTAGAATGTTACATAATTGAAATTTTATTTGTATTCCATTCTATTTAAACTGTTAGAATGCTACATAACTGAAATTTTATTTGTATTCCATTCTAAATTATTGCTTGATTTTTGTCATAATAAAAGACTTATACTGAGAAGGGACGCTAACATCTTACTATAAGCAATATCATAATATTGGGATGGACGTGTACTAAGTTGCCTAGGGAAGGTGGTATCATGCAGATTAAACTTCGACTGCAAGACTTTATTCCAGATGCCCATCATCATCCCTTGTAAGTATACATATTTAAAGCCATATGCAAAAATGTAAGATATCTCATTCAATTTGTCACTCCATTTGGTAATATGGGTACAGACTCTACTGAAGAATGATCTCAAGGTAGCCAGCTTATATGAAATTGGATCACATGACCATGCAGGTATCAGTACTGGGGTATACGTGGGTTTCCTGTATACCTAGAAACATACTCCCCATTCTCAGTTGTCACATATACATCAAGGAAATGGAAGGCTATCTGTGATGTCTGCTTAATGCCTTAACCTTAATGCTAACCTTAATGCTAAGGCCTAGTGATGGAATATTATATACACTTTGGTAGTAACATTTCACTTAAAAAATTTATTAGATTAAACATGTGATACAGTAATGTTTTTGGTCAATTATGATTCTCATCAGCTGTATAAAATTATATGAATTTAAAAAAATGCAATACATCCATACCTTGCTTTATGGCCTAGATACGTTCCAAGTTGGCCATAAAGCGAAAAGCCGTATAACGAATCAATTATTTTGATAAAAATTCATTGGATCTGTTCCAATTTTTTATAAAATAATATAATTTTTAGTTCATAAAGCATTTTATTTTTTCTATTTCCTATAAATATGCTTACATAAAAATAAAAGTTCAAAATCTAAACAGAAATTCAAAACATAAATTAAAAAACAAAAGAAATCATATGCACATATGTATATACAGTAGAATCTGATTATTGTAATCGCGAATATTGTTATCAAATGTTTAATGTTATCAAAATTTATGGTCCTAAATTATTCGTATTAAAATGCATTATGAAAACTCTGTTTATAGTAATCAGAATTTTGGTTATTGTCATCAAAATGGATACACCGCTATAAAATACCATATTTAAAACTAAGAAAAATATTGCAGATAATACTAAAATATTGGTTAAATCTATTAAAATAAACAACATTATTTGTTAATTGTTCATTTATTATTTCGTTTTCACCAAAATTTAGGCAAAAAACGAGAAAATACGAAGATAAAACACTTGTTCTCAATTTAAAATAATGCTTTTAAAACTAAGAAAAATATTGCAGATAATACTAAAATATTGGTTAAATCTATTAAAATAATCATTTCATTCAAAATCAGTTCATTTATTATTTCGTTTTCACCAAAATTTAGGCAAAAAACAAGAAAATACGAAGATAAAACACTTGTTCTCAATTTAAAATAATGCATAAAATGCATTATGAAAACTCTGTTTATAGTAATCAGAATTTTGGTTATTGTCATCAAAATGGATACACCGCTATAAAATACCATATTTAAAACTAAGAAAAATATTGCAGATAATACTAAAATATTGGTTAAATCTATTAAAATAAACAACATTATTTGTTAATTGTTCATTTATTATTTCGTTTTCACCAAAATTTAGGCAAAAAACGAGAAAATACGAAGATAAAACACTTGTTCTCAATTTAAAATAATGCTGATTTGACTTAAGTGGAAAAATCTGATTTTTGTACGTTTTTTAATTAATATTAGATCGATGTAAGATTTTGATTTAAGTTCATACAGACAAATATGACTGCTTTTCAAAACTTTGCGACGCCTTTAGGTGGTTTCACTGCATGTCTCGCCTTGAATGGCGTGGAGTTACTGTTGCCAGATCTGGTGATTTTTAATGTTTTTTTTAATGACGAAATATATAATTTAAAATTGCTGATATAGTGATTTAGCAACTTTATTATTGCCTTTATTGAAAAAATTAAAAATTATTTTTGATATAATAATTTTCTTATTATTGCTCCAGTACTTTGTGATTTTCCGTAAACTGGAATTGGCAACATTAACTAGAAGTGTAAATCATTACACTTCACTTTTTGGCTTAATTGATTACATAAAATAAAGTTCAACGAGTGTTCTTCGATCCGTTATAGAGCTATTATTATTATTAGCGTTATCTTTTAATATAATTTTAATTTTTTTCAATTTTATCTAACAGTACAGCATTTGTTTTTGGCCATATAACAAAACGAAAAAGTGCCATAATTAAAAAAGGTCGTTATAGCAAAATGCCGTATAAAGAGTGGCCGTATAGCGAGGTATGGGTATATACAGAAATCTTATAAATAGAAAATTCAATTAGATAGAACATTATTTACATTAAATTAACAAATTTAAAATTCGAATAATATATAATTCTGAAGATGTTAGAAAGATTGAAACAGAAGTATCAAACAATTTATTATTATTGTATTAATAAATAAAAATATAGATTATTTATTTATTATTTAAATCTAATATTTTGTTTGACAAATAGAATTATTGTTGTTGTTCAGTAACTATTTATTAATTTGGCAGTTTAAAATAGTTCACTATTGAATAAAATATGACTGGTATAGAATCATTTATTTATAAATATTTTTGTAGAAAGAAGAAAATGAAATTTTACAGAAAGATTTGTCTAATCAAGCTCAACTACTTCAAGAATGTAAATTAGAAAAAGTTGAAACAATTAATAGATTAACTAAAAGTTTAGAAGCTAGTCAAAGACAGTGCCAAGAATTACTTGAATCAGGTAATATATATCTTACTAATCAAAATATGTGTGTTAAAGGAATATAGTAAAAAATAAATAAATTCAGTACTAAATTATTAGTAACTTTAAAGAAAAATGTGCTAAATAAAAATAAGCTCTAAATCAAATAAGTAAAATAAATCGTTTATGGGTCTGTCTTCTCATTTAATGGGAGATTTTATAGACAAACCTTGGGGACACTCATTGGGAGTCCTTTGGCCAAGCCTTCTAGCTGAACTTGTGGTTAGAAGGAAAGAGAAGATAGTCATTCTGTGCTTTAGTTCCCAGCTTAAATTATTTCAGAGGTATGTTGATATCTTGGTTTTATGGGATGGACCAAGTAATAATTTAGGGCTGTTAATTAGTCTCTCAGACCAAAGTTTAGGATTAAAGCTAGAACTTCAATAATCTGATCTATCTACTGTTCATTTCTTCAATGTGAGGATTTCCACTTTTAATGGGGAATACGTTCCATTTATTGCAAACTGACATACTCTCCAATTTTTATTTCTGCCTTGTTCTCCTGACGTGGTAGTATAAAGCGGCAGCATTCCACTCCCTATTTAGAAGAGTATTCATTCGTTGCTGTAATCAAGGAGGTAGGTTTGGAGAAATTGGGACTGTTCTTTGGCAAGGTATACAGAATGGGTAAGTTCCTTTTAGGAATTTATAAAAGTTGGTCATTGTCAGAAACATCCCCTGCAATCTAACCCTGTATATAAAGGGACAGATCTTAACCCCATTATCAGTAGTCTAAAACATTCTTAGAAAAGCATGCTGTGTGTTTGATAGCACTTAGAAAGCATGGTTTTCAACCTCATATGGAATAATAATAATAATAATAATAATAATAATAATAATAATAATAATAATGTTTACAATCCAATACAGCACTACTAACAGTATTGGATTGTAAGCATTATACACGAGTATAAGCAGTGATCAAAGAAAGTTTAGTAGTTAATAATGATAAGTTGGGAAGTGTTCCAGAGTGAATGAGGTCCCATTCTTCACTAATAGTCTTGGAAACGAAGAGTGCCATATTGTCTTGTAGGCTTATAGAAAAAAAGAACCGAAGAACATATTAATGTGGTCCATAAAAGGGAAGTGGACACAGCTTTGGAATATAGGGCTTTAGAGCATGACCTAATTATTATGTGGGACAAACTTCAGGTATTAAAGACATCTAGTGACAGAGAGGGCAAAAATGTTAGAGATAGTCACTATTCACTCTAACAGAAAGACTAGTAATATAATTAACTATGACAACTTTCTTGTGTTATCCCTGGCTTGGGCCTGGCTGGCTGAGTATTTAAGTTGTGATCCCATAGTAAGATGGAACTTTCAGTTTTAATATTGTCAGATTGTATTATTATGTTTTAATTTTTGGTTCATTGTATGAAAATCCACATCTGACAATACTGTATTAGATTCATATAAATCATAGGTTCCAACCTTTTGGCTTATTTGGGCCACATTTGAAGAAAAAAATGTCTTAGTAGTTTTTGTACTGAAATTTAATGCTTCTCCCAGTGTTTCGTATGTTTGGCAACTATCAGCCTCAATAACTGCCTTGAGTGCCTTGTTGTCTATGGCTTGTGGACATCCTAAAATTCAAGCAATAAAAGCACTAACATGCAGTGGAGAAATAATCAAAAAAATTTTTTTTGTTTTTTTTTCTAATGAATAAACATTTTTGGCTTTTTAGGCCATCCTCAGGTTCCCAAACTCAAGTAAGTACATACAGAGTTCGAAAATGTTTGATGGTTCCAAAGAACATTCGGAGTTTTAAAAGTTTAAATATATATAACTGAAAAAAAACATTTAATATACAAAAATACCAACAAAAATTTAGGCCATCCTCAGGTTCCCAAACTCAAGTAAGTACATACAGAGTTCGAAAATGTTTGACAGTTCCAAAGAACATTCGGAGTTTTAAAAGTTTAAATATATATAACAAAAAATACATTTAATATACAAAAATACCAACAAAAACGTTACCATGGTTACATAAATTTTCCCGTAGTTTTTATGTACTAGTATAGGATCACAAAAACGTGTGTGATACTTTAATTAAAAATTGGAATCAATATTATAGTCCACATATATTATCATCATCAGTTCTAGCATCGATTTAAAGTTAAAAAGTCTTTCTGATCTTACTAACAATTCAATATAGCATACTCCCATGCTTTAGGTATCTCCGTCCACATATATTATCATCATCAGTTCTAGCATCGATTTAAAGTTAAAAAGTCTTTCTGATTTTACTAACAATTCAATATAGCATACTCCCATGCTTTAGGTATCTCCGATATCTTCTCGTTTAATAAAGTCTCTTTGTTCTGCCTCTTTGCTATCTCCAATGCTTCCGTTATGTACATATGTTCTTTTTTCTTGACTTTCCTTATCACTTTAGCCTCATCCCAAGAAATCTCTGTATTATTCGCGTATGCATCTAAAGACAGTGCGGTAGTCAACTTACCTGTCTGGATATCCCTTTTGTGCTCACTTAATCTTTGCTTCAAAGTTCTTGAGGTTACCCCTATGTACAATGAGTATTGGTCATTATCCGTGTTTCTCAATGGTACCTTGTACACTCCTGTTCTTTCATATTCTTTTATGGGATTCTGTGCTCACTTAATCTTTGCTTCAAAGTTCTTGAGGTTACCCCTATGTACAATGAGTATTGCTCATTATCCGTGTTTCTCACCGGTACCTTGTACACTCCTGTTCTTTCATATTCTTTTATGGGATTTTTCTCATTCCTTAATACGTTGAACACTGTTGATGGTCTCCTGCTGGTTAACTTCTTTTTCTGCTTTCTCACTATCCTTCTTATAAAATTGTAGTTTCTTAAATTATGTGGTACTGGTACGTAACTTTCAGATTTGTCTACAGCTTCTTACATACCTGCTTCATTCCTATTACCATTAATTCTCATGTCTAAGCTTCTTTTCACGGAGTCAAATATGCTCATAATAAAGGGTCTCCTGTATCCGTGTTCTTCTCCTATTTTTATAATATAATCAATCTCTTTTACAGCATCTTCTTCTTTCTTACTATATAAAATGGGTCTTTTGAAAAAGAATCTGAAGGCAGCTTTTTTATATGATACGGGGTCAGTTAACCAATTGGGGATTAGTACTGGTTCGTATGATGGTTTACGGTACACGGAGGTTACAAGGTTTCTTTCTTCTGCCACTATTTTTATATCTAGGTAGTTAATCTCTTTTTGATTCTTTTGTTCTAATTTTAATACCAGCCCGTACGCTTCTATGCTGAACTCGTCTGCCAATTTTTTAATTCATTCTATATTTGACCATATTGTTAGTACGTCGTGTACGTATCTCGTAAAACTTCAGAGCTGGTTGGAATCTAGTTATCCTTTCAGCTTCTATGCTTCTTATTGTTATTTCCACCAGTACCCCTGCAACTAGGATACCAATCGGTATTCCCCTTGTTTTCTCATTTTTCAGACCTTTTAAAATATGGTAATATGATTATAGGCTTATTTAACAGTTGGTTGTTCAGTAGACTGTATCTGTTCTAAGAGTTGAAGAGGGCTAATATAAGGCCGAAAACGTTACTCTAAAAAAAAAGATTATTTAAAGAATCATTCATGGACTACTTTATAGTGTTTGTAGTTAAACTTTACCAAGTTGGACACCTTTAAGAGCAGTTTTTGATAATACTTGTTAATATGATTATATTTAATAATTAGATTTACAGTGTTTGTAGTTAAACTTTACCAAGTTGGATACCTTTAAGAGCAGTTTTTGATAATACTTGTTAATATGATTTTATTTAATAATTAGATTTATATGTATAGATATAGATTAGATATCTCTAATAGCACACCACCATATGGTCACTAAGCCTAATCAAAGTTTAACTTAAGCTTATTATAGCTAAATAAGGTAATGTCAGCTATAATCAATAGAAAATTAGAAGATTAAAAAAAACCTTAAAAACCTTTTAATATGAAATCTGAAGTTCAATAGTTTAACAAAATAATATACAGCACAGTACTTGATATCTGCTATTAATTTAGTAACTGAGCAGTCTTATTGGAATCACATGTAACAAAGAGGTAAAAGTAAAATCCATTTTTATTTAGAAAAAATGAAACGTAAACATCCTCAGACCATTTAAAGTGAGTGTGGCACTTTTATTGCTTTACAGCAGCCATTCCTTTCCCAGGAAATTGCAGCCAAGCCTACTTTGAATGTGGGTGAGTGCGATTGGGTCCAAAGTTACAATACACTAACTCCAGTCCAATTAAATCAATAGTAAATATATTATAGACAGAAGACTTATCATTATTTAAAAATATTGACTATTTCATTGGATAGATAAGATTTCATATAAAAAATCATGTTCTTGCTGATCTTGTAAATGTAACAAAGTTATGAAAAAAATAAAATTAAAAAAAAAATGTTTGCTTTTTCTGCATTTTTATGTCCCTTTTCAATCAGGAAAATTAAGGAGTGGGACCAGTTCCAACCATGGGCTGAACCTACACTTGTGGAAGAGGCTGGATGGGAATTGTCAGGCCAGGCCCAAAACCCTGAAAAAACTTTCAGGAGATGCCAGACCTGGGACACAAACCTGGGTCCTCCTGCATGGTATGCCAACGTGTTACTATTCAGCCATTTGGGCCACTTGCTTACATTGTTAGAAAGAGAACAATATCTGCAATAAATACTGAAAATTTCAAAACATTTTGATGAAAGTAAGTGAGATTTCACAATTTTAATTATTTTATTTTTTTTGCATATTAAATAGGTACATAATAATCTATATACTGTTTCTACTAGTTAAACATCTATAAAACAAGCACTTTTTGCAGTGTAAAACAATTTATTAAAACTTAACTAAATTGTTCTACATTGCAAAAAGTACTTATTTTATAGATGTTTAATTAGTAATAATAATTAGGCTTAATTTCAAAACATCCACAGTACTCAAGAGATTAAAGCTTGATATAATTGTAAATGGATGATTATAAAATGAAGATTTTTAGTAAAAGCTAACAATCTTGAAATACTGTATTAACATATTAAATAACTTTATATGCTCATATATAAAATTATCTGTGTAACCTGACTTCCACTATAATATTTAAGAATCAATAAAAATTAGAAACTCATATATAAGCCAATCCCAACTTTCAAGAGTTAAAGCAATGTGAAGATAAACAGATATTTTTAATAATTTTAAAACTTTCAAAAATCAATTCTTTATTGGAATAAAAACTGCCACTTAGACAAAATGTCCAACTTATAGCAATGAAACATCATGAAGAGAAAGTTGGATGAAGAATTAGAACACAATTAAGCTATATGGTGCCCCCACACAATTTCCTAAACTTATAGCAATGAAACATCATGAAGAGAAAGTTGGATGAAGAATTAGAACACAATTAAACTATATGGTGCCCACACACAATTTCCTATAACACTTGTCACTATCTAAAAATATTGGCAATTTTGTTGGATGGCTAAAATTTCATATAAAAAATATCATCTTTTTGTGATCTCATAAACGTAACAAAAAGTTACAAAAAAATAAAATTAAAAAAAATGCTTATACTGTTAGAAAGAGAACAAAATCTGCAATAAATATTGAAAATTTCAAAAGATTTGATAAAAAATAAGTGAGATTTCACACTTATTTTTCATCAAAATCTTTCACTACACAGGCATTTTAGTTAATTATAGAATTGTAAAGTTCCAGTCATTATTTAATAAAGCTGGAATAGATTGAGTAACTTTTACACTGCTTAATGTACTAGCAGAATGTTACAAAATTGCTAAAAATTTCATCTTTTAATCAGACATTTAATTCAAAAGCTTGAATAAAATATGGCATTTTTTATTCTTGATATTTCTGAAAAAGATATCAATATATATTTAGGTTAATTTTATATTTTCAGTTGAATTCAATATAGAAGTCAGAATAAGCACTTATTTTTGGAATTCACCAATCAAGCTGTGAAAGGAAAGGAAAAGTAATTTTTTACGTGGATTTGCTGAAATTTCTTATTTTTATCAACAGATAATTTTTTACTAAGTAATGGAAACTACTGTGAAACTATTTTTCATATAAATTAAAAATAATTTTAATTTTTATTTTAAAAAAATTAAA